>BPLR01003022.1:0-38289 GCA_021605095.1 Caerostris extrusa
GTTACGTATTGCTATCAAAAGCTGAAGCGTTGAAGTTAGCTTGAAATCCCGCCTGAAGATATAATACTTCAACATCGATGGGCAATTCAAACTATACATTGTAACCGTGCTTCCTCTTACACATTGCAGTCGCAACTAATTTTGAATCAGATCATGCACTTTTTTCAGATTCTCGTGTGGCGTGTTCTTCCTGCGGCGTTAAGGAGAAATGGTTAGAGGCCTCAAGACTCTTACCCGAGAGGAAGTGCGGATCAATCAGAAGTACCAGCAACGAGAAAGAGGAATGCAACTGGCGCTGCCGCTGACAAAGGTTTAGTATGGTGCAATGACGCGCTTCTATTGAGAAACGTTTAGTTTGTAATCTCTCATCTCAAAAGGAAATATATTTGATGCAACCGTAGTATCAGGTGGCCTACAGACTTCCACACTGTGATGACGTCTATTTCGCCCTATGAAGGCGTACCTGAGTATTTTTTTTAATTTTTTTTAATTTTTTTAGAAGAATGCTATTGTCCTTTGGAATCCTCCCACGAATCTAGAATAATGTGTCTTTAAATATTTAATATTTATATTAAAATATAATTATATATTTAAAATATAATTATCAAAGTTAGATCAATTCAAAAGTCTTCACGATAGAGGCCGCTAGCAATGACGCCCCTTCACTATACAGGACTTCTCTTAAGTTGGCCTCGATTGGCACCATATCCAATTGCAAAACATGGGGAGTGAGTGCTGGGCACTCTAGAATGTGCTTAGATGTTAGGAAAGCGTTGGGGTAATATCTGCAGGGGATGTATTTCCTGATCTTGTCTGAGAGAATCTTCATCCCTATGTAATGATTAGTTCTGAGTCTCCTAATAACTGATGTCAACTTTCTAGGGCAGTTGAAGTCCATGATTAGGGGCTTCTTAAAGTTATGAGGAATGAGTCGGCTTTTGGCAACTGCAAGTGTAATGGTAGCCCTGGGTTGATCATTGTCCCTGGCTTCTTTGGCTAAAAAGTCAGCGCATTCGTTGCCCTCAATGTTGACATGTGCAAGAATCCATTGAATATGACATGATTTGCCTATACAGTGTAGTGTCTCGAGCAGAATATTTATCGCAGAAGTGATTTTAGTATCTCCATTTTTAATTGCCTCCAGAGTCGACATACAGTCAGAAAAATCACTAACCATTTCTTAGTCACACGCTTTAAATATGTTAAATATTTTATATTCTTAATTGTGTGCAGGTGGCGTTTGTGCACATGTAAATATAGCTGTAAGTTTTCAGACTTGTGTCTCAACCCAACCACATGCAGTTGCAATCCAGCTGCATAACCGACAACACTTCAATCTAGTGCCTAACGCGGGGCCGCCTGTACTTACAACATACGTTTAATACGAAGATCCCTAATATTAAAACATCAACAAAAGAAGTGTATTCTGTGATAGATTTTTTTAAAGAAATTAAAATATACCATACAGTGAAAATACTTATCAAAATATTCCATACAATGTTTAATACATATCCTTGTTTGATGAAAAAACGTCAAGATCGAACAATTGAGCTATATTCGATACCAGACAAATTTCACCCTTACCGAGAACCACTATGTTTGTACCAGCGATGGCCATAATGAATCCTTAAGGTAGAATATTCTTGTTTCGCAGGGTTACGAGGATAGGAATGTGTTAATACTTTTTACTCCACCATCATGCCATCCATGATGGAGTTTATTAAAACTGTGATGGCAAAATGGGGTACATCACAACTGGTTCCCCTTCGAGCGCCGCCTGATATCCACTCTGGTCATCGGTACCAGAGGTTTCATGTTCAAATCCTGGTGGTGGCGTAGATGTTGTTAGTGTTTCGGAATCCTCGTTAAACAGTACGTCTCCGTTTAATTAGCCTAACGTGTGCAAAAAGTTGCCATCGAGCGACAAACCAAACCAAATCCCAGTTGTGCACCCAGAAAACGCTGAATGTTTTATATATTTGCAATCGTTAATGCAAATAAATTATGTCAAAGTTCTCAATATTCCTGGACAACATTCTTTAAACATGATACTTATTATTTTCATTTAGTTTTTTTTATTAATATATTTTTAACAAAAAAATTATGCTTGTAAAATCTTTATTTATTATAAACCTTTCAAATTATATGATATAAATAAACAAATAAAAAACAATTGCAAACTCCAGAATTTTTATATTAAAACAAATACCTTTAAATATAAATATTTCAAATTTGTTTACCATTTCTTTGAAATAACAGCAAAAACAACAAAAGTATTTCCTTCAAAAAATATATATATATATTTTTAATAGAAGTTATTTTAAATTGCGGTTATATTTTTCAAATTTGTGGAGTAAAAGATATAATCGAGAACTAGCTTTGCTAAATGATGTGTGGTGTAAAAAAAAAAAAAAGCAAAAATGCCACTTTGCATAACAGAATGATGAAAGCATTTTCTTCTAATTCACATCCAATATGCCACACACATCAGCAAAAGCATGCAATAAAGAAAATGGTCCCAAACTAAAACTCTAAATGCCATCAAGCTTCGGTAATTAAAACTATGATATGTTATTCTTAAAAATGAATATTTCGAGACTGCACCAGAAAGAGTGAGAAGCATATCCATAACCATAAATATTGATAATTGATGGTAAAAAAAAGTTAAAAGAGGATTACCAAACTGCATAGGAAAACCTTTCAAAGAAGGAAAGAAACACACGAATAAAAAGCTTTAAAAAGTAGAAAAAATAAAGAAGTAAAATCTCTGATGGCAAGCAATTTATTAACATCTTTCCATTTTTTTTGTTTCAAATTATTTATCGCGCTTTTTGGACATTTATTGATGTACTTTATGATATTAACAGTTCTAGAGTAAAAGCAGAAATATTCTGGTAGAAAAAAATTTAAGCACAGACGGTGCTAAATCCCAGTAATAAACTTATAAAAGGTAGAAGAAAAGTGGTCTAACCCTTCTGAAAGACTGAATATTTATATGCATTTTTTATATCGAGTTTAACTTGCTTCATATGTTTGAAATTAATGATAGTTTGTAATGGTAATTTAAGATTATTAAAAGCTCTTGATGTAGTGTAGTAAGTTTTCTATAAGCTTGACAAATATTTAGCTACTGACAATTAATAAACTGCTTGCTATATTCAAACAAATTTAGGGACTATTTATTTATTTATTAAGCAGATATTATTTCGAAACAGCTAACTAATTATAGTTGCTGAATTATGAAAAAAGATTTTACATGATCTAATATTGTTAAAAAAAAAATTTAATGCCAAAGACATTAATAATAAATTTTCTTTTGTTGTAAGGGTATAAAAGCGAAAAAGTATAGCTATTTAGAGTTATGATGTTTTTTTAATTGTTTATACATAAATTATTGATTAATTGAGAGTTTTTTGTATTTATTAAAAAATTATGGAATAATAAATTTAAAAAATAGAGCATTATTCCTTTTATCTTATTAAGCCAGACGTAAGTAATTATTTTCTTATTAGTTTGAGAAACTACTATTTTATTTTTTCTTATGCTGAGGTATGATAAAGTTACAATTATTAGAATAATTGCCTGTAGATAGATTTAAATGTTATATATATGATTATTACGTTTTTGTAAAAGTTATTCTATTTATGTATTGAAATAAGAAGTAAAACAAGTAATTAAATACAATTTTTGAAAAAAAAAAATATCTAATATTCTTATACCTACTATTTTTAATAAAAAATTTAAGCGAACTTTAGTTAAAGAAAGCTAAGTTTTATTAATTTGTGGAAAATAATGAAAATCAAAATTAATAAATTTGGCCATCCAAAAAATAATTTCCTAAATTATGAAATGTATGTCTATCATTTAATAAAGTGAAGTAAAATTAAATGACTTCTGCTGAAAAAAAGTTTCTTCCAAGTTTTAAAAATATAACAAATATATTTTACATTCTTAAAAATGATTTAAAAATGCTAATCTTGTTCTATTTAATTTTACATTTTTTTTAGCTTCATATATTTAAATAGTCTTAAAATTTCTGTCTTTAATTTTACACTCAAAATTATGTATACCCTTCAAAGTACTTGAAAAATAAATCAAAACCAAAACATTTGGAAAAAAAAGTTCAATGTATGGAATTAGCTCGGTATATATAGAAATTTGTTCCATAGTTGTATATATAATTTATTTTATTACATAGTTGTGAATATATAATAAATAAAAGTTATGTGGCTTAGAGCATTGACAAAAAAATCTTACTAATTTAAATATGATAATGTATGCAAAATGTGAATGAAGAAATTAAGTTCTTAGTTTTATCTGAAATATGAAAAATTGTGAAGTTTTGATTTAATATTTTATATGATAATATATCCTATTTAAAAATGTCTCTATAAAAAATATTTTTACATTTAATATGATCAAAAATGAAATAATCAAGTAGGGATTTTTTTATATAGTATAGTATAAAAGTATGGGTCTGATAGCTAACAATTAGATGATGATGGTGATCCGACCTGATAGCCTAGTGAATAACGGTCTGGTGCTACAGGTTTTGGATTCGAGCCACGACAATGCTATGGATGTTTGTATTCGTTCGGAATCAACTTTAAACCGTAGATCCCAGTCTAATAAATGTCAGGATTGGACTGGCTAGTAGAAGTTGATTGAGACAACCTTGGCCGAAAACCGACTGAGGTGTTCCGAGATGAATATATATATACATATATATTTCTTATTTACAATTTTTTTTTTTAAATTTTACTTTCTTTTCAATTTAATTTTTCCCTATTTGTCACATTTTACAATTTTTTTCTTAATACAAATCTGTCTCATGCACTAGGAATTTTTTTTAAGAAACTTTTGTAGAATAATGTTTCAAACTTTATATTTTTTTATTTCTTTTAATGAGGTAGTATTACTCACATCACTCTTTTACTTGATGATTTTTTTTTTTCACCCGAAAGCTTAATTTTTGTATGTCTGCATGTGTATACATATTCTGTTTCAATATAAAATTATGTATATTTCATATAAAGATATTTTCATAAATATATACTTTTAAAATAAGTTTATAAATGTATTGATAAAGGATAATATTTATTGAATTGATTATGTCTTACAAAAAAACTTTTACTTCTATATATATATATATCTATATATATTTTGTTATTGTTAATGTATAGCATTAATATATTATGAAATTTCCTACCATTAATCACTTTTAGAGAATGTAATAATATCGATGCAGAATTCATATTTCGTGTAATTACCATTATATTCTGAAATTAATATTTCTAATCAATACATTTTATCTACAACCTTTTAACACTCATACTGAGTTTTTAAACTATATCAGTTTTAGCGGAAAAATTTCATTCAATTTATTTATTTTGAACATTGCCTTTGGATAAGAAATTTGTTTCATTTTTAAAAGTACTTTTTTCTTTTATGTAAAGGTCTTCTTACATAAAAGTTCCTGTATTTATTTATAAAAAATACTATCATTTATTAACCGAAACAATTTTAAATTAACCTTAAAAATGGCAAATAATAATGATATGTAATGAATTTGCATTGATTTTTCTAATATTATTGGGTCTTCTAATTGACTTAAAATATTTCTTTTCATATTTTTATTTTTTACGTATAATATTTCGCAATGTTTAAAAAGAACTTGTTTCGTAAATATTATAAAATTGCATTAATTTATTTCGAATAAGTGTTTAGAAAATCAAAGTGTTTGTTTACTCAAATTGTTTGTTTTACTTAGTTTATATATTAAAGTGTTTCTTTAACTTAGTTTGCTTACTTAAAGTGTTTGTTTTACTTAGTTTGTTTACTTAAAGTGTTTGTTTACCACAAGACACAGTCACTTTTTCTTTGTGCAATTACACCAATGGAGTTATGCTCTGCCAAATGCAAGCAGTTCTTTGAATCAATTTTACCAGTCAACGAGAAATGGGCTCCGTCCGTTCACAGAATTCTTGAAGATCAGCTGTTATCATCGCCATACCAGATGAGGAATTTGTTCACGAAAGTTAGTTGTAGTCATATATCATTCTCTTGCAGCATCAGGACACGCTGGAATCTATACGGAAAACCGTGGGGGAACAGAACAGAATCTTGTGTACCATCGAATTTGGCAATTGTAGAACTAGTGCACTTGTAACACTTGTAAGACGAACTTCTCTTATTGTCTTATGGATTTTTGTAACTGTCTTGAACAGAATCTTGTAGACCATCGAATTTGGCAATTGTAGAACTAGTGCACTTGTAAGACGCACTTCGGTTATTGTCGTATGGGCTTTTGTAACAGTCTTGAACAGAATCTTGTGGACCATCGAATTTGGCAATTGTAGAACTAGTGCACTTGTAACACTTGTAAGATGAACTTCTCTTATTGTCTTATGGATTTTTGTAACTGTCTTGAACAGAATCTTGTGGACCATCGAATTTGGCAATTGTAGAACTAGTGCCCTTAACCAAGACGAATTTCGCTTATTGTCTTATGGACTTCTGCAACAGTCAGACAGCAACTGAAGTTTTGTCCAGACAACGGAAATTGTGGCATGGTTAAATTTTTTCTCCATATTTGCCATCAAATCCTGTAACTCTGTGCCTCGGCGTAGATCCTAGTTTCTGCTATAGACATGCAATGCCTCTGCGGCATTTTATCCAATCAGGTAATTCTTTACAATTTTCCTTGTTGTTTCTTTGAGGGCGACATGTTGTTCAGAGTGCAAGAAAACAAGATAAGCGGTATGCAGTTCACAGTACTTTTTCGATCACCTAATGTGACAACGTCAGTTATGACGATATCTTACTGCATACCTTGAAGCCTGCTTACCTGGAAATCTATATAACTTGAAGCCTGCACACATTGTCCTTTTCTTCTCGTTTCGAAGAATTTCAGTAGACTATGATCAAAAGCCGAGTTCACAGTAAGCGCCACAGTTATATCTCTTTTCTTCTTATTTTTCCTAGCGCCTGGCGATTCCTGTCTACAGGTACCGTTCCAACTATATTTTTGTTTTCTGTAAGGAAATCACATTCCAATAAAAAATTCATGTTGCTTTTTTAAATTTTGCCTCTGTAACCGTAATTGTTAGAGTTTACTAATTGATTTTATTATAATTCTTGAGCTCTTACCTCAAAATACCTTAAACCGAAATTTTGTTCAGTTTTTGTGAATGGTATGGTAGCTAGCGGCTCATGTATCGACAAAGTATTTTTTTTTTTGTAATAACCTAATAAAAGTAGTATTAATGTAGAGGAAGTCAGTACGAGGAAGAATTGTTTCATGGTTAGGGAGATGTATTCTCCGAGTTTATAATACCACTTTTTCTTGTTATTGTTTTAAATAATCGTCCTGTTTATTGAGTATTAATAAAGGAAAAAAATGTTACAACAATGAAATACAGTAAAAATTATTACCTTAACACACATCAGTGCTTTTTGAAACTGTAGGGAAATTTTCAGCATGGTTATTTGTAATACTCATAGTCCAATTAATATAACCAGTAGAAAAAAAAACTCATGTATATATGTGCGCGCGTGTGTGTGTGTGCGTATTTATTACAGATAATGAAAAGACACAATATCAAATTTCAGATGATTACATTAGTAAATAAATTACAAATAAATGATGTTGTCCCACGTATATATCCAAAATAATTCAAGTTGCTGTTACTTTACAATTTGTCCAACAAAACGCTCATAGACTACAGAACCAAAGCTCTTATTTTATTTATTCAACTATGGTAATTTAAAGCATTAAAATATTTGTTTCTTCAAGAATAACAAATATTTTAATGCTTTAAATCACCATAGTTCCAATGCATGTTTTTATTCTACTTGTAATAGAATTCTATTAATTTTTAAAACATTTCTAGCTCGTTCAAGCACGCTGACGCTCCACCATAAGCGTAAGCATCTGCTCTTCAATTGCCAGTCTGTATTTGTTATTTAAATTATTTATTATATATAGCTTATATAATTCAATCAATCGCATTTTGATTATCAAGGTTACAGATATTTAAGGGAATTTCCCCCTTTTACTTCCACTATATTGAATTACTCGCTTTATCAGGTTCTTGAATATTTAAAAATCCATTAATTTTAGAAGTTGCTGATTTTGCATAATTAATGACTCTTAAACACCATGCAGTAACGCGTTTCAATTTAGTTCCAGAGGAAAATTTAATAATTAACTCAAATTCATGTTTTTTCCTAGAAACAGAACAAACTACTCTACGGCGCTGTTTTTGAAGAATTCCTTTTGAGTTTTTAAATTCAGTTCAGGATCAATCTGAGAAGTTGTTGAGTTACATTTCTTCAACCATACTGGATCATGGGACTAAAATGCCGCTGAACCACTTGTAACCAAATTGGCTGGATTTTCAGTTCCTTTGTAAAAGCTCCATTCAAATGGTGAAATTTCACAAATGCTATTCGCAACAAAAGCAATTCTAAAAGCTGAATCTTTTCCAATTGTTAAGTGAACCTTTTATTCAATGCAATACTATTTGAGAGACACTAAAACAAAACATATTTTCTACCTGGATGCCAAATGAGTGTTTCAAACAGTCTACAATTCTTTCGCCAATTACAGTTAACAATAATATTAAACGAGGCAAAGTTACATTCTTATGTGGGACACACGACTTTTCACAAACATAAAAGATGTGGAATATAAATATGGTTCTCAAAAATAGAAAGCGCTACATATCCCTTAATACTACCATCACAAAATACATAAAAGTTGCATTTTAGTAATATTTGTTTTCATTCCAAAAATATCTTCTTGGAATACACAAGTTAATAATACTTCAATTTCAAGATAATTTAAATTTTTTTCACTTAAATCAAGAGGCAGTTTTGTGTCCCAGTCAATGTATATTGCCATAATTCGTGCAACAAAAAACTTAATCCTAATAATAAAACGAGCAATTAATCTCTAGGATTATAAATATATAAGCCTAGAGATTAATTTTTTTAATACTCTACATTTAATTATGTTTCTCCAATCAGATATTTTAAAAAAACTTGTTGCATATCACGCTCCAATGTGTCATCTTCGCAATTACACATTATGCTAAAAATTTTAATGGTTTTGGATTTAACGTGTCTTCTATGGAAATTAAATTATTTTTCTTCCATTTATTTTTCAAATTTAATGAATAAGTTTCAAATTTTCTTAAAGTCATAGCTGCTTCATTTTAATATTTTAATATGTAAGGATAAACCTTCATCCGAAAAATCTTCTCCGTAGAACAGGTCAAATAAAGAGTACATATAAAAGAGTTATCAAGCATATCTACTATTTCACAATGTTCTTCTTTATAACTTTTAACTGGATGCTTAATAGTAGTGAATAAAATAAATGGACTACTTGTTACTTCAAACGTTAATCGACACATTCTAAATACTTTAATATTTGAATTGCTGCAAACAGAATTAAGAAACCATAAAAAATGTTAAGACATTTCTATCTATTTCCTCTACAATTTGAATTTGAAGAAAAGTCTTTTCAATATCGACGTAAAAAGCAATTTTATAAATGGGAATTCTCAAGATGATGTAAAACAAACTGGGATTCAAATTTGCGTCAAATATAAGAAATCCATTGAGGGATAAAACATCTTTAATTTTTGATGAGAAGTCATAAGATATTCTAATTTTTGTTGTTGTGTCTTATCTTGTCATGTAAAGGGTCTGTGATGTGTATAATAACAGTTACTTTCAATTTTCAATAAATTTACATTTTTTAATAATCTCTTTATCATTTTGTTCATATATAATGATATTATATTTATATTAAGAAAATATTCCTTCCTGTAATTTATTTTCTATTCCAAGAAATAATTGTTTAGCTACCACCGAAATATCTTTTAGTTCTGATTTGTATTATTTACACAAAAGTTTTGTCTCATATCAACCATTACTAAATTTCAAATTTTCATTAAATGTTTTAATAATATTAAAGTCAGAATCCGAAAATATTTCATTTTACTTTGAATGCCTATTGAATCTAACTTCCAAAATTATTGCAAGTCAAATGACTTTGTATCATCACTTGATAAAAAATTACTCATTAATTCTGGAATTACCTGGATCTACTTTGCACATAAGGGAAACCAAAGATCGTTGGAGAAATGAATAAATTTTCATTCAGCTTCATAATTTCCCGCCTCTGCATGCTCAGAAATATTCAGCACCGAGAAGTATGTTTATTTTTTCCGTTATTAGAGCTTTTTGAATCTGCCGGCACTCAGCCATTTTGATCCATAAACTTCCGAATCTTCTGAAATTTAGAAGAAACATTAAGAAGAGAGATGCCAGATATAAGATCTGTAGTGAGTACTTAGACCTCTAATAGGGTGTGGGGTTGTTGTTTACTTCTTATTCGCAGCTGGTGAACATCGAATTCCTTTTCGTCCCCCTTGTTACTCCCAAAAGCATATATCGTCATTAGTTCTTTACGTATAACAGGTAGTTTCAATCCACTGGCTAATTGTATAGAAACGAAAACTCCTTTCGCTTCCTGAATCAATTAACATTCTCACCAATTTTGTTTTACTTCTAGATTGAGCAAGTATTGAACATGTTTGCAAAAGTAGATTATGGGCAGTCTTTGAAAAATTACATTGAGGCGACATTTTTTGAACTCTTCAGATTTGACGTTCTTTTTTCTGTAGACTTGGAGAAACAAAAAAGTTTATTGTGGTTTATTCTTTTACAATTTTAACAGGGTTACAGTTTCGACCTGCAGTCAGTCGACAAATGAGATTTTTGAAAAAGTTTATAACATTTGCATTCTTTCTTTAATTTTTGTCTTTGATCATCAGTATATTTATTACATTCGGTAGATATATGTTCATTACATTTACAAAATAGACAGAATTTATTTACGTTTTAAAAAGGAAGTGGGTCGTTTTGAATTCACACAAGAACTTTTATTTTTGACATACAATTCATTATGATTAAACTCTTTTGTTGTTTTTGAACGTATCGAATTATTAAGCTTCGCAAAATTCAATTTCACTTTTAAGAAATTCAATTATTTTATCACATCAAAATTTTCTTTTGATGTAATAGAATAATTGAATATCATTGAATAATTGAAATAATGAATTTGCTCTATATTAAATTCAAGTGTTAAATCTTGTGGATGTAATTTTAGGATAATTGGATTCAGTAAATGCTCGTAATTGCCACTTGATACATGAATTTAAATTTCTAACCCTGACTTATATTTGATTACACAATTTAAGTAACATGTAAACATTATTTGAAAACCTAACAGACTCTAAATTTAACAATTTATTCATATGATTATTAATTCATAAGCCTTTACAGCCATGTCTATCTTACAGCAACTTTAAACAAGAATCATAATTTTCTTGTGTGAGACTGAGGTCAGACACACAATTATATGCTTGGAAGATTTAAGGAAATGCATTTTCAATTATATTTAAGCAGCTATTTTTATAAATCGAGTTTTCCAAAGATTTTTAAAACTCTAACCATATGCTGGAGTCACCAGATAACTTTGACATTATTAATTTCACTAATTTTACATTTTGAGTGTTACACACTACTTTTATATTGCATTCCTTTGATTGTTTATTATTCAATTCTATATGTTTCATGGACAGATGTAATTCACCAGAAAACATTTTTCTTTATATTATTTAGCAGCTATTATTTTTCTATATAATCAACTTTGAGCAATTTTCAATTTCAGTATTTAATTATTTTATAATGATATATTTTTAATTTACCTGTTCATAACGCAATTCGAAAACATCAACAGTAATTTCTTCATTTTTTAAAATTATTTTCTACATTATTAATCAATTTAGTTATAGTTGTTTTCAAAGTTTTTATATTTTTGCTTTAGAATTTTTAACTTTTAGAATTTTTCATTAATTAAACAATGATTTCAATCAATCATAAAAATTCAATAATTACATTCTTACCAGTCTTTTAAATATCTAAAGGTCCCTGTTTTTTGTTTTGATACCAAAATTAAATGATACTGTTTCATGTTTATTTCCAAAGTAACTCAAAATTATTGTTACTTTCCCATTTGTCCAACGAAACACAACATTGAAAATAAACATTTCTTGAAGAAATCAACATTTAATGCTTGAACTAACTCTAGTTCAAAAACATATTTTGTATTCTACTTGCAGCAGAATTATATTAATTTTTAAAACATTTCTTGCACTTTCAAGCAAAGTTCACGCTCAAACATATGCGTAAGCATCAGTTCTTCATATGTCCATTTATATGTGATATTTTAAATTAAGGCCGCATATAAAATTACATATCCTATATTACATTTAGACCCACTATAGGCATTTCCTTAGAGTGAAAAATTGAACCATAACGAGTTATTATTATTGTGTTTAATATTGTTATTGCATGCAAACATAGATATTATAATAATAATGATACTAAACGCACATTGTTGTAAATAAGTATATAACGCTAAAAATGAAATATAAATAAAAACACAAATATGACTGAAATAAAAGATTTAAATACTTAATCATCATTAATCGATTTTTTAAATTTTATTAGTGTGATATTTGTTTCTTCAATCTTTTACTTAGCTTTTACAAATCGATCTCAATTTGAGTATTTGCACATCGTAATGGGTGTTGCAAGTTAGTGTCCCTTATGTTTGAGCGTATTTTTTGTATTTGGTCAATTGGCCAACTGTAAACTCATAAAAACAGGCAATATCTGCCATATATTCATATATTATCTTAATATCAAAGTTATTTTCTCATAATTTCGACCTTTAAATTTTTAATATATGGTTACACATAATGTATTGTTTTAATACATTGTTATGTTGTTTTAATACATTGGTCACTACTTTGTCATTATAAAATAAATATGTTTTGTAAAAGTGTAATACATATCATGGGCCAGAAAAATGTTCAAGGCAGGGAGCAGGTTGGCCACCCTCTGGTCTAGAATTCTACTGACCCTGTTCCTGAGCATGAGAGACCCAACCCATTGTGCGTCAGAAAAGCACTATCTCAAATAATAATGTCTAGAACTCTAAAAATTGGAGCTACTGTATTTATGGAGTGTCATATCTTTTTTGGGAGAGTGAGAAGAATTTTGTTGCTAGGGCAGAAAAGTCTCCAAATAGTACATATAAAATATTTTTTATTTTATTTTTAGCTAATAATAAATAAATGTTAATATCGAAAAATATTGTTTATTTAAACATTATGCATAAACAAATATGGACTTTTTTTCCAAGTAGTGTTTTGCAATTAATTAAATTTGAGAAACAAATACCTAGATAAATTCTAATTAGTAATGGAGGTAGAAGTCTGCCTGATTACTTTACATGTCGATCCTTGTGATTATTCTGTTAATGAATGCTAAAGTTCTAAGAGCGATGGTGCTAAATGATTTATAATTCTATTGGTTTCTTGTCATGAACAAATTTATAATGACATTAATATTTTTTCTTGGAAAAATGGTTACATTTTAATTAAAGTTTTTAGTTCATGAAACTTAGAATATGTTTTTCTTGATTTTGCTTTAACATAACTCTTTCATTTCAGTGCATATATTGGTGCATAAATGTTATGTCGAAAAGTTATGTCGCTATCAAAGTAAAAATTAAAGACTCTGAAATGGAAAGACTAAAATGACATTCATTAAAGAAATGGCATGGCACTGGACCTTTATCTTGAATGCAATGCAAGCCTGTATTTACAATGAGCTCCAATAAAATGTCCAATATTTATAAACAAAAAATTGGAACATTTCTGCTCTTATCTCTTGATAGGTTTATTTTTTTGTATATGATTTTTCAGAGCAAAATAAATAATTATTTGGTAATATATTTGAAAACTACGGAGAATATGACAAAAATTTTTTTTCCAAATAATGAATCATATTAAGTCATTTTTTGTATATGATTTGTAGTACCTGACCTTGCATTGTCTTGCAAGAACTATATTTTTATTAGTGCTGGTTTTTTTATCACAAAACATCATGCATATATTAAGTTGTTACATATACTATAGACAGCGAAATTAATGGTTTGGTCTTCAGGAAATAATTCTTTTCTTGGTAATTTAAGCCAATATTCACTATAAGACAAATACCATATTTTTAGCATTTTCATTTCAGAAATTAAATCTTATGTAGCATTCCGAAAAGTAAATATTTATAGTTAATATACTGGATCTGCTTGTCCTCAAATGGCAGAAGATAATCATTAAGTGATTATCTTCTGCCATTTGAATCTTCTCACTGATGAGAAAAAATGGTGACATTCAAGTTTCTAAGTGGTGCCATTAATCACTAAAATGGAATTTATGGTTACACTTTTGTTTTGGTACAATTTGTTACCGTATCGTTTCTGACTATTATACGCAATGTATGGTTTGAATCTGCAGCGTTTGTTGAGGGCAGTTTTTTTTACTTGTGTAATATACATGCTCTTAAGAAGTTCTTAATTTCAAGTATTACTTAAACACTTTAAAGATTCAGGAGTTTAATCGAAATTTTGAAACCTCATAAGGAACAAACATTTTTAAAACAATAATAAAATGTTACAATGTTAATTATTATGCAAATAATACTATTTGAAGTTAGGCTACCTTATGGAAAAGCAGCAGAACTTTTCTTTTTAATTGATAATATTTCAGCTTAACTGATAAATCGTTTTATATAAAAATTTTAATTCTACAATTCTATGTGTTAATCGTTTCTTTTTTTTTTTATTTGCATTTTCTGCAAAATGTCTGTATTGTTCAATAAATTTATGTTATAGTACTTTTCAACTTTTTTAAAAAATGATGTCGATATAAATGCTTGATGTTTGTTTTCTTATGAAAGTTACATTGGCTTTATAAAAGTTAACATTATAATAACATTTATATTTGTTGAACAATTAACATTTACTACGCACCGTATCTTTCCCATTCAAATGTTCTTTGTAAGAATCTTTCTTATTTATAGCGTTTATTTTTATCATTTTTTAAAATTTTTCAGTGAAATATTTACTTGTTGGTGGATGGGGAGTCAGAAGAATTAAAATTTTTGTAAACAATGTTAATTTTAAAAATCAGAGTTATTAAATTTTTTTTTGAAAAAATCTCTTTTACTTTTAATAGAACTGCAGTTAATATATCACAGTCTTTAATATGCATGGCTGAATGTCAGAATTTTTGCTATGACTAACAATTTCCTCTGTAATTTTAAGTTTTAACTACTTTTCAATTTTCCTCAAAAAAAAAGAAATACTTAAGTTTCTTAAAATTAATTTAAAAATAAAGAGAATCCAACGTTAAATTCTAGAAGGTTTATAGTTCAAACCAATACAGGTATAAAAATATTGATGCACAAAAAAAAAAAAAGAATATATATATATATATATATATATAACATTTTTGAGAAGTAAAGTTAAACATTACTTTTTAAACAAAATCTCTATTTTTGAAATATTTCGTCAATACAAGTTGTGCTTTTCATTTTACAATTTAGCAACTATAAAATGCTATATTGAGAATGACGGCTGTAAATTTTTAAATGAAGTGTTTTCAGAGTAAACTTTTGCATCACAGCAAACACAAAATTAAATCAGAATATTAACATGTACTTTTGTATTGTATTTAAGTATTAGATGCTTTTTTTTGGGTTTTTTATACTTAATAAATGAAAAAAATTCCTTTTATTTTTTATGCGAATTTAGAAAAAATCTAATAAATAATTTCTTTAAATACTTAACATTTTCTTAAATTGAAAAAAAAAACAAAAACAAACTGCTGAAAAAGTAATAGCAATTTGAAATGACCCCGGTTTAAAATTATAATTTCTCATTTAAAAACTAGACTGTACCTAAGAAATCTTTGAATTTAAATAAATAAAAATGAATGATATTATACACTACTGGATATTTTTTTATCAATACAAAACAAAGAAAATAATTGTTAACAATGAAAATAAACATATAAGCATTTCTTCATTCACAAACATGCCAGATAATTTTACACAACTAATTCTAAGAAAATATTTTTTTTTAAGTTCCTTAGCACCATAAACTAAAAAGAAAAATTACACATCTGAATATGAATGAAGTACTTATCGGTTAGTGTTTATTGCCTGTTCCTGTCAAATAAAATCAACCTCCTGTTCATTTCAATTTTGACATTGCAAGTAAATGCAGACTTAGACCAGTTATCAAATATCATATTTTTATTCTTGTAGGCACTTAAGGTGAAGGAAAAAAATAAGACATACACATTTATTTTTGTAACTTTAAAAAACAAAAATCGATGGAAAGGGGAAATAAAAAAGAAAAAAAAGAAACGAAACGAAATGAAAAAAAAAAATTTGACCGCAGAAAGCTTATGATTTAAAACAAACCAAAAGCAATATCAGTGATATCGTAGAGAGATATACATTAAAGCAATAAATCTAAAGAATGGTTCTGTCAGTCCAAAACAGAATCAGAAAACATTCTTTTTACTTAGAGGAAAGTAATAAATGAGAAGTGACATTAAGACTCAAATCCACTTTTTTAAAATGAATGATGTCGGTAGCTGTTCAGCTCGTTAAAGCTCGGAAGTATTCGGGTTCCGTCGGATTATTTCCAGCGCTTCAGAGATAACGGGAATTGTATTTTGGAATTACGCATGATGAAACAACGCCCCCCCACCCCACTCTCATATTCTTTTTCTTTCCTTCCCACCCCTCTTGTGTTCCACCCTCGTTATTAATTAGAATGAAGGATATGAATTTTCCTGCTTTTCATTGCATTCGAAAATTTGGAAATTCTATTTTATTTTTAATGGTAAGTAAGGATTCAAGGGAAAGTTTTCCAACGACTTTATTCTACGTGAAACTCGAGGGGTTCTTTTAATTTGACTTCTTATTTCACTTTTAATTTTATTCTTATAAAGATACAAGAAAAAAAAAAGTTAAAATATAAAGCAGGTAAGGATCGAGAAATAAGCATCGCTGAATACATTTGACGTATCGGATATGCGATTGAAGAATTTTTCGAGTGTGAAAGTTTCTGCCATTTTCTATTGGTTCATGAAAGTAAAAATTTTTCAAAACCATTAAAATGTGTATAAATAATCGTACCATTTGAAGGTTTTTAAATATATATCATGGATTAATACTGAAAGTCATCAAAAAAATTTGGACATCATTGAAAATATAAAAATAAAATTGTTAAGTATGAGACGCTTTGTAGTTATTGACAATAAATAATTCCAAAATCACCTTCATTTTTTATGTGTAAGTTTAGAAAGAATTTAATGGATAATTTATATAAATGTTTAATAATTTCTTAAAATCAAAAAAAAAAAAAAAAAAAAAAAAAACCCATGAAAGAGAGAGAGAGAGAGAGAGAAAAAAAAAAAAAAAAAAACGTTACAAACTACTGAAAAGGTAATAGCAGTATGAAATATCCCAGATTTAAATTCATTGCATAAAAGTTGATGCTCATAAGAAATCTTTAATTTTAGATAAAGAAAATGGAATGGTGTTATACATGAACTTCTGCCCAATAAGTTTTCTCAAATAAAAACATAGAAGATAATTGTAAACGATGAAAATATACATATAAATATTTCTGATCAATAAAATAAACCTGTAAGAAAAACTTTTTATTTGTCTAATTCTAAGGAAAAAAAATTATTTAAAAATTTCTTAGAAACATGAACTGAATAAAAATAAGATAAAAAACATAAGTATCATATCCACATGCAAATGAAGTACTTATAAGATAGTGTGTATTGCCCGTTCCTGTCAAATAATATCAACATCCTGTTCATTTCAATTTTGACTTCGCCAAGTAAATACATACTTAGAACAGTTATCAAATAAGGCATTTCCTTCTTGTAGGCACTTAAGTGGAGGGAAAAAAGAAGACATATACATTTATTTTTGTAACTTTAAAAAATAAAAATCAAATCTAAAGGGAAATAAAAAAGAAAAAAAATAAACGAAAAACGAAAAAAAAAAAAATAAATAGTTGACCGCAGAAAGCTTATGATTTAAAATAAACCAAAAGCAATATCAGTGATATCGTAGAGAGATATACATTAAAGCAATAAATCTAAAGAATGGTTCTGTCAGTCCTAAACAGAATCGGAAAACATTCTTTTTACTTAGAGGAAAGTAATAAATGAGAAGTGACATTAAGACTCAAATCCACTTTTTTAAAATGAATGATGTCGGTAGCTGTTCAGCTCGTTAAAGCTCGGAAGTATTCGGGTTCCGTCGGATTATTTCCAACGCTTCAGAGATAACGGGAATTGTATTTTGGAATTACGCATGATGAAACAACGCCCCACCCTACTCTCACATTCCTTTTCTTTCCTTCCACCCCTCATGTGTTCCCCCCTCGTTATTAATTAGAATGAAGGATATGGCTTTTTCTGCTTTTCATTGCATTCGAAAATTTGGAAATTCTATTTTATTCTTAATGGTAAGTAAGGATTCAAGGAAAGTTTTCCAGCGACTTTATTCTATTCGAGGGGTTCTTTTAATTTGACTTCTTATTTCACTTTTAATTTTATTCTTATAAAGATACAAGAACAAAAAAAAAAATTAAAAAATAAAGCAGGTAAGGATCGAGAAATATGCATCGCTGAATACATTTGACATATCGGATATGCGATTGAAGAATTTTTCGAGTGTGAAAGTTTCTGCCATTTTCTATTGGTTCATGAAAAGAAAAATTTTTCAAAACCATTTAAAATGTGTATAAATAATCGTACCATTTGAAGGTTTTTAAATATATATCATGGATTAATACTGAAAGTCATCAAAAATTTGGACATCATTGAAAATAAAAAAATAAAATTGTTAAGTATGAGACGATTTGTAGTTATTGACAATAAATAATTCCAAAATCACCTTCATTTTTGTGTAAGTTTAGAAAGAATTTAATGGATAATTTATATAAATGTTTAATAATTTCTTAAAATCAAAAAAAAAAAAGAAAAAAAAAAAAAAAAAACCCCATGAAAAGAAAGAAGAGAAAAAAAAAAAAAAAAAAAAAACGTTACAAACTACTGAAAAGGTAATAGCAATATGAAATATCCCAGATTTAAATTCATTGCTAAAAGTTGATGCTCATATGAAATCTTTATTTTTTAAATAAATAAAAAATGGAATGGTGTTATACATGAACTTCTGCCCAATAAGTTTTCTCAAATCAAAACATAGAAGATAATTGTAAACGATGAAAATATACATATAAATATTTCTGATCAATAAAATAAACCTGTAAGAAAACTTTATTTGTCTAATTCTAAGGAAAAAAAATTATTTAAAAATTTCTTAGAAACATGAACTGAATGAAAATAAGATAAAAAAAACATAAGTATCATATCCACATGTAAATGAAGTACTTATTAGATAGTGTGCATTGCCCGTTCCTGTCAAATAATATCAACATCCTGTTCATTTCAATTTTGACTTCGCCAAGTAAATATATACTTAGAACAGTTATCAAATAAGGCATTTCCTTCTTATAGGCACTTTAGTGGAGGGAAAAAAAGAAGACATATACATTTATTTTTGTAACTTTAAAAAATAAAAATCAAAGTAAAGGGGAAATAAAAAGAAAAAGAAACGAAACGAAACGAAAAAAAAAAATAGTTGACCGCAGAAAGCTTATGATTTAAAATAAACCAAAAAAGCAATATCAGGGATATCATGGAGAGATATACATTAAAGTAATAAATCTAAAGAATGGTTCTGTCAGTCCTAAACAGAATCGGAAAACATTCTTTTTACTTAGAGGAAAGTAATAAATGAGAAGTGACATTAAGACTCAAATCCACTTTTTTAAAATGAATGATGTCTGTAGCTGTTCAGCTCGTTATAGCTCGAAAGAATTCGGGCTCCCTTCGTATTATTTCCAACGCTTTAGAGATAGCGGGAATTTAATTTTGAATTACGCATGATGAAACAATGATTCCAATGCTTCTTCCCCACCCCTCTCACATTCCTTTTTCCTTCCTTCCCACCCTCTAGTGTTCGTCCTGTTCCACCCTCGTTATTAATTACAATGAAGGATATTGCAGTTTCTGCTTTTCATTGCATTAGAAAATTTGGAAATTCTATTTTACTCTGAATGGTAAGTAAGGATTCTGGGAAAGTTTTTCAGCGACTTTATTATATATGAAACTCGAGGGCCACTTTTAATTTGACTTCTTATTCCACTTTTAATTTTATTCTTTAAAAAAAAAAACAGGTAAGGATCGAGAAATATGCATTGCTGATTCTTTCTTTCAGCATATCGGATATGCGATTGAAGAATTCTTCAAGTGTTAAAATTTCTGCCATTTTGTATTTGTGCGGAAAAGTAAGAATTCTTTAAAACCATTAAGTGGTGAAAAAAAAAATCGAACCATTTAAAGGTTTTTAAATATATATGATAACTATAAATACTGAAAGACATCAAAAAGATTCATGCATCATTGCAAACATAAAAATAAAATTCTTAAGTATGGGACGCTTTGGTGTTTTTTGCTACTATATAATTTCAAAATCACCTTTTGCTTTTTATGTGAGTTTAGAAACAAATTAATTTATAATTTATATAAATGTTTAATACTATCTTAAATTCGAAAAAAAAAAAAAAAATGTGAAAAACTACTGGAAAAGTCATAAAAATATGAAATTACCCTGGTTTAAAATTATTGCATAATAAATGACTACACATAAAGAATCTTTATATTTAAATAAATAAAAATGAATGATATTATACCCGGACTTCTGACCAGTAAAATTTATCAATTCAAAAAAAAGAATATAATTGTAATCAATGAAAATAAGCATAAAAATATTTCTTGATCCAAAAACTTCTAAGATTTAACTTATCTAATTCTAAGAAAGTAGTTATTTAAAAATTCGTAAAACACAGACTAAAAGAAACTTAAAAAGGAAAACAAGAAAAATAGCACACATAAATATGAATGAAGTATTTATGAGTTAGTGTTTAGCCTGCCTGTTCGTGTCAAATGATATCAACATCCTGTTCATTTCAATTTTGACTTCGCCAAGTAAATATAGACTTCGACCAGTTATCAAACATCGCGTTTCTTTCTTAGAGGCACTTAAGTGGAAGGAAAAAAAAAAAAAAGACATACACATTAATTTTTGCAATTTTCAAAAATAAAAATCGATAGAAAGAGAAAATAACAAAAATTAAAATAAACGAAACGAAAAAAATTATATTTGGATAGAATTTTTAATAACCTTTAATTTTTGTATGAATTTAGAAACAAATTAATTGATAATTTGTTTAAATGTTTAATATTTCTTTAATTTGAAAAAAAAAAAAAATGATACAAACTGCTGAAAAAAGTAATTTAAATTTGAAATGACCACGTTTAAAATTATCTTTTTCTCATTTAAAATTTGACTGCACACAAGAAATTTTGAATTTACAAAAATAAAAATAAATGCTATTATACACAATTTTCAGTCAATAAGATTTATCAAATCAAAACACAGAAAATAATTGCTATGAAGGAAAAGAAACATATAAATATTTCTTGATTTGAGACAATTTAACTCTATTAAATCTAAGAAAATAACTTTTAAAAATTACTTAAAAATACAGAACTAAAACAATATAAAAGAAAACAAATCTAGCACATCTAAATATGAATGAAGTACTTATCAATTAGTGTTTATTGCTTGTCCCTGTCAAATAACATCAACATCCTGTTCATTTCAATTTTGAATTCCATGTAAATATAGACATAGACCAATTATCAAATACCGTGTTTCTTTCTTATAAGCACTTAAGTGGTGGGAAAAAAAAGACATATACATTTATTTTTGTAAGTTTAAAAATAAAAATCAATGGGAAAGGGGAAATAATAGAGTAAAATAAAAGGAAACCCAAAAGAAAAACAAATATTAAGCCGCATGATTTAAAACAAACCCAAAGCAATATCAGTGATATCGTAGAGATATACATTAAAAGTAATAAATCTAATGAATGCTTCTGTCAGTCCTAAACAGAATCGGAAAACGTTCTTTTTACTTAGAGGAAAGTAATAAATGAGAAGTGACATTAAGACTCAAATCCACTTTTTAAAATGAATGATGTAGGTAGCTGTTCCGCCCGTTAGAGCTCGGAAGAATTCGAGTTCCAACGGATTATTTTCAACACTTCAGAGATAACGTGAATTGTATTTTGAATTACGCATGATGAAACAATGGTTTCAATGCTTCTTCCCCCACCCCTCTCACATTCCTTTTCCTTCCTTCCTTGCGTTCGTTCTGTTCCACCCTCGTTATTAATTACAATGAAGGATATTGCAGTTCTTGCTTTTTCATTGCATTAGAAAATTTGGAAATTCTATTTTAATCTTAATGGTAAGTAATTTGGAGGGAAATTTTCCAGCGACTTTATTTCTATATAAAATTCGAAGGCTCTTTTAATTTGAATTTTATTTCACTTTCAATATTTTTTTTTTTTTTCAGTGAGATTAAAAAATTAAAAAAAGTAAAGAGAAAAAAATTAAAAAATTAAAACAGGTAAGGAATAAGAAATATGCATCGCTGAATACTTCTGGCATATCGCATATGCGATTGAAAATTCTTCTAGTGTGAAAGTTTTTACCATTTTGTATTTATTCGAAAGTAAGAATTGTTTCAAAACCATTAGATGGTGAGAGAAAATCGAACTATTTAAATGTTTTTCAATATGCATTATAAAGCTAAATACTGAAAGGTATTAAAAAGACTCCTGCATCATTGCAAACATAACAACGAAATTGTTAAGCATGGGACGCAATTGGAGTTTTTGCTACTATATAATTTCAAAACCACCCTTATTTTTTTATGTAGATTTAGAAAGAAACTAAAGGATAATTTGTTTAAATGTTTAATACTTTCTTAAATTTCAAAAGAAAAGTTAACTACTGAAAAAAATAGCAAACCCAAAACTACTAAAAAATAATAGCAAAATAAAATCTCGCAGATTTAAAATTATTGCGTAAAAATGACTGCACGTAAGAAATTTTTATATTTAATTAAAAGAAATGATACCCGGACTTCTGGAAAATAAAATTTATCAATATAAAACAAAGAATAAAATTGTAATCAATGAATGTAAACATAAAAATATTTCTAGATCTGGAAATTTGTAACAAAATGTAACTCATCTAATTATAAGAATATAGTTATTTAAAAATTCTTAGAAAGACAGACTAAAAGAAAAAAAAAAAAAATAGCACATCTAAATATGAATGAAGTACTTATCAGTTAGTGTTTATTGCTTGTCCCTGTCAAATAATATCAACATCCTGTTTATTTAAATTTTGACTTCGCCAAGTAAATATATACTTAGACCAGTTATCAAATATAACGTTTCTTTTTTGGTAGGCACTCAAAGTGGAAAAAAAAAAAGACATACACATTTATTTTTGTAACTTTAAAAGAAAAATCAATGGAAAAGAGGAATAAAAATGAAAATAAACCAAACGAAACGAAAAAACAATATTTAACAGCAGAAAGCTTATGATTTAAAAACAATCCAAAAGCAATATCAGTGATATCGTAGAGAGATATACATTAAAGTAATAAATCTAAAGAATGGTTCTGTCAGTCCTAAACAGAATCAGAAAACGTTCTTTTACTTAGAGGAAAGTAATAAATGAGAAGTGACATTAAGACTCAAATCCATTTTTTTTAAAATGAATGATGTCGATAGCTGTTCAGCTCGTTAGAGCTCGGTGGAAATCGGGTTCCGTCGGATTATTTTCAACGCTTCAGAGATAACGGGAATTGCATTGTAGAATTACACATGATGGATCAATGATTTCAATGATTATCCGCTCCCCCTCATTCCTTTTTCTTCCCCCCCTCTTGTGTTCTTTCTGTTCCACCCTCGTTATTAATTAGAATGAAGGATATGGCTTTTCCTGCTTTTCATTGCATCCAGAATTTTGGAAATTCTATTTTTCTCTTAACGATAAGTAAGGATCCTTTGGGAAGTTTTCCAGCGACTTTATTCTAGTGAAACTCGAGGGGCTTTTTAATTTGACTTCTTATTTCACTTTTAATTTTATTCTTAGCGACATAAAAAAAGGAAAGAAAGAAAGAAAAGAAAAGAGGTAAATATCGAGAAATATGCATCGCTGAATACTTTTGGCATATCGGATATGCGATTGAAGAATTCTTCAAATGTGAAAGTTTATGATATTTTGTATTTGTTCACGAAAGTAAAAATTGTTTCAAAACCAGTAAAAGCAGATATAAAAATTGTACAATTTAAAGGTTTTTAAAATATATATCATAAATGTTAAGTAGTGAAATGTATCGAAAACCACGTTGAATATTGTTGTTGGAATTTTTTTAATAAATAAGTGTCTGAATTATAAATGCAATTTCGGGAATTACTTGATAATTAATATGAAGCCATAACGTACCATATAATATAAGGTTTTAAAATATATCATTAAGATAAATAATGAAAGGCATAAAAAAGATGCGTTTAATATGGTTGCTGGAATTTTTAAATAAATCGTTTACATTATAAAGCCATTTAGGTAAATCCTCAGCATATTGTAATTGTTATGCAGCCATAACGTACCATATAATATAAATCGGACCATTTAAAGATTTTTAAAAGACATCATAAAAGTAAGTACGGCATCAGAAAGGTACTTTTAATATTGTTGTTTGACTTTTAAATAAATTAGTGTCTATATTATAAATGCAATTTAATGTAACAATAATATATATCCCCCTCACATTAAGTTTTCTTCCTCCCATCCCCTTTGTTCGTACTGTTCCACCCTCCTTTTAATTAGAATGAAGTCCTGCTTTTCATTGCATTTGAAAATTTGGAAATTCCATTTTACTCTTAATGGTAAGCAAGGATTCTGGGCGATGTTTTCTAGCGACTTTATTCTACGGAAACTCGAGGGCCTCTTTTTAATTTGACTTCTTATTTCACTTTTAATTTTATCCTTTAAGAGAAAAAAACAGGTAAGGAGCGAGAAATATGCATCACTGAATTCTTTCAGCATATCGGATATGCGATTGAAGAATTCTTCAAGTGTTAAAGTTTCTGCCATTTTGTATTTCTTCGCGAAAGTAAGAACTGTTTTAAAACCATTAAAAGGTGGACGAAAATTGTACTATTTAAAGGTTTTTAAATATGTATCGTAAAGGTAAATACTAAAATGCATCCAAAAGACACGCTTAATATTGTTCTTGGATTTTTAAATAATTCGTCTACATTATAAATGTAATTATGGAAAATTCTTAAATTATTTTAATTGTTATGCAGTCATAAAGCACCATATAATATAAATCGTACCTTTTTTAAAGTTTTTTAATTATATATATCATAAAGATAAAAATGATCCATGTATAAAATTTATTTTCTCATTTAAAATTGGACTGCACATAGGAAATTTTAAATTTAAATAAGTAAAACTGAATGGTATTATATGTGGACTTCTAGCACATAACATTTATCAATACAAAACAAAGAATATAATTGTAATCAATGAAAATAAATATATACGTTTGTTTTCACCCAAAAGCCTGTGAGGCAATTTAACTTATCTAATTCTGAGAGAGCATTTATTTAAAAGAATTCTTTAGAAACATAGACTAAAAGAAAATAAAGTAAAAAAAAAAAAAGAAAAGTAGCACATCTAAAATATGAATGAAGTACTTATCAGTTAATGTTATCAATATGTAATGTCTCAGGTTTAATATTATCGCATAAGAATTGACTGCAGATAATAAATCTTTAATTTTAATTAAATAAAAGGAATGATATAATACACGAATTTCTGCCAATAAGATTTATCAAATCGAAACAAAAAAAAAAAAAATTTTATTAATGAAAATATACGTTTAAGTATTTATTGATCGAGAAATCTTCGTGACGCTTTTTTAACTCCTTTAATTCTAAGAAAAACAACTTTAAAAATTTCTTAGAAACATAAATTAAAAAAAAAAATAATAATAAAAAAATATAACACATTCAAATATTAATGAGGTACTTATCAGTTAGTGTTTATTGCCTGTCCATGTCAAATAATGTCAACCTCCTGTTCACTTCAATTTTGACTTCGCCAAAGTAAATATATACTTAGACAAGTAATCAAATGCCACATTTCTTTATTGTAGGCCCATTAGTGGTGGGAAAAAAAGACATATTTATTTACATTATTTTTGTAACTTTAAAAAATAAAAATCGATGAAAAGAGAAAAGAAAAAAGACAAAGAAACGTAACGCAAATAAAGAAAAATATTTTGCCGCAGGAAGATTATGATTTAAAACAAACCAAAAGCAATATCAGTGATATCGTGGAGAGACATACATTAAAGTAATAAATCTAAAGAATGGTTCTGTCAGTCCTAAACAGAATCGAAAACGTTCTTTTTACTTAGAAGGAAAGTAATAAATGAGAAGTGACATTAAGACTCAAATCCATTTTTTTAAAATGAATGATGTCGGTAGCTGTTCAGCTCGTTAATGCTCGGAAGAATTCGGGTTCCGTCGGATTATTTCCAAACGCTTCAGAGATAACAGGAATTGTAATTTTAGAATTACGCATGGTGAAACAATCATTTCAATGCTCGCCACCCCCACACATTCCTTTTCCTTCCTTCCCACCCCCTTTGTGTTCGTTATGCTCCACCCTCGTTATTAATTAGAATAAAGGATATGGCTTTTTCTGGTTTTCATTACATTAGAAAATGTGGAAATTCTATTTTCTTCGTAATGGTAAGTAAGGATTCAAGGGGAAGTTTTCCAGCGACTTTATTCTACGTGAAACTCGTGGGGTTCTTTTAATTTGACTTCTTATTTCCCTTTAATTTTATTCTCAGAAGAAAAAAAGAAAAAGAAAACAGGTAAGAATCGTGAAATATGCATCGCTGATTACTTTTGGCTCATCGGATATGTGATTGAAGAATTCTTCAATTGTGAAAGTTTCTGCCATTTTGTATTTGTTCGCGAATGTAAGAATTTTTTTGAAAACCATTTAAAGGGGGACTAAAAATAGTGCAATTTACAGGTTTTTAAATATATATCATGTAAAAATGAAAATGTTTAAAATAATAATTTCTCATATACATTTCGACTGCACATGGGAAATTTTTGAATTTAAACAAATAAAACGAATAATATTATACACGAACTTTCTGTCCAATAAATTTTATCAATACAAAAGATAAAATATAATTGTTAACATTGAAATTAAACATATAAGTATATCTTGATTCAAAAAATCTGTGAGACAATGTTACTCATGTAATTCAAAGAAAAAGTTATTAAAAAGTAATTTCTTACAAACATAGAATAAAAAAAAATAAAACGGAAAAAGAAAATAGCGCATCTAAATATAAAAGAAGTACTTTTCAGTTAATGCTTATTGCTTGTCCATGTCAAATATTATCAACATCCTGTTCATTTCAATTTTTGACTTCGCCGAGTAAATATAGACTTAGACCTGTTATCAAATATCGTTTCCTTCTTGTAGGCACTTAAGGTTTGGAAGAAAAAAAGACATATACATTTTTTGTAAATTAAAAAAGAAATTGATGGAAAAAAGGAATTAAAAAAAAAAATAAACGAAACGCCAAAGAAAAAAAATCTTTGCCCGCAGAAAGCTTATGATTTAAAACAAACCAAAAGCAATATCAGTGATATCGTAGAAAGATATACATATCAAGATGCATCAAGATGGGGAGGGCATGTCAGCTTCCCTCACTTGACTTTTTCAGACAATGGTCTATCCCCAGTCACGTTGGAACAGTTCATGTTGTAGACCATATTAAATCGGTAATTGTTTCGACCTGGCAATCGTTCGTATGGTCGCACAGGCAATCGCTTAATTTCATGAGTCTCATTATACATTACACTGAATATCTCTGCTATCAGATTTGAATTAAGGTTTTTTGTCATTGGTACAAAGACTAATTGCATGTAATATAATTACTTACAACACTAGTTGTCTGATGTCAAATTTGGTGATGAGTAATTTTTTTCTTGTCAAAGAGTCAAAGAATATACATTCCTCTCATGGGCATTACATTCTCTCTCCTACCTTTTTAAGAAACTGAAAAAAAATGTTTCGAATTAAAAAAATGGAACCGCCCAATAAATAGACTGAAAGCGATAACAAAAATAAGTTGAAGGTCATAGTAAGAAAGCCAGAAAAATAAGACATTTGTGAAAAGTGCCAAAAATACATATAAATGGAACACATGGCATGTATCTACATAAAATAAGCAAATTAAATAGCAGTATATTTATTTAAAAAAAAATGTATAATTACATTTTTCATCCTTTTAAAATGTATATCTTATTTTTGTGCACACATGGCTGAAAATAGTTACACATATATTTGAGCATGAGATACACTGCGTGTTTATTCTCGTACGCTTTACTGTTCCCTATGGCTGGGTTAAAATGCATATATATAGATATACCTATTCCCCAACTAAAAATATTTAACGTCAAAATGTGGGAAGTACAATTTACCGAAAAGATTTAAGATCTCCTGCGTCGAAAAATTATTTATCAGAAAGCAAATACTCGAAAAAAACACAGAAATTTTCCTGTGACCAGTTTTGAGAGTGTGAGTTTTGGAGTCTTCGAGCATCTTCTCGGGTTGTTTATGAAGAGGGAACACTATTAAATTTCTTTCTGTCGTGATAGCAGCCTCAAGAAACAGTAATATTTCTCAGCTGAAGATTTAACAAAATTTCTCAACTGAGTTCATATTTTAAGACAGTAAAATATTTCTGTGTTACTAAAAATAGTGTTCAGATAGTTTCTATGCCTTTTCTTGTAAACTTCATTTCATAAAGATTTTAAATACTTTCCAAAGTTTAAATTTCTAACTTTTATATAATTGTATTCTACACTTGAAAACAGATAATTTATCTGAATAAATAATGAAATTTCATGTTCTGAATACATCAAAATTTCTGATATATAGTTTTTGCCCAAATTTAAATGTACTGCTCTACATTGGTTTGTAAATGTACTGAAACTAAAATGTTAAACTTTAATGTACTAAACTACAATGTTAAATATTAATGTAATAAAAATTCATTGCTAAATAGTAATGTACAAAAAAATGCCATGTTAAATATTAACGTAATAAAATTACAATACCAAACATTAATGCACTAGAAATACTACGTTAAATATTCCTGTACTAAAAATACAATGTTAAATATTAATATACTAAAACTATAATGTTAAATATTAATATACTAAAACTATAATGTTAAATATTAATATACTAAAACTATAATATTAAATATTGATGTACTAAATTTCTGATATAGAGTTTGGCCAAATTCAAATTTATTGCAATTTGCAATCCGTTGGTTTGTTAATGTACTAAAACTACAATGTTAAATATTAATGTACTAAAACTAAAATGTTAAATAATAATGTACTAAAACTGCAATATTAAATATTATTGCGCTAAACATACAATGTTATCTATTAATGTACTAATACAATGTTAAATAATAATGTTCTAAAACTACAATATTAAATATTAATCAACTAAAACTACAATGTTAAATATTAATATACTAAAACTATAATGTTAAATATTAATATAATAAAAATACAATGTTAAACATCAATGTACTAAAAATACAATGTTAAATAAGAAAAAATGATAAAAATTTTGAAGCGTTTCACTTTTTTAATATACAAAATCGATAGCTATGGAAGTTTATAAGATTTCTTTTTTGGGGAAACGAGCAATAATAATAATAATAAATATTTAAAATAAAATTTTGAATTTATTGTATTCATAATGCTTTTAAATATGAAATAATAAATAATTAATTCGCAAAGTATTAATATTGTTTTCTCCATTTTTATGACAAGAATATTCCGTTATGATAATTAGATCAGTAGCAATAGTTCCTTCCCATATTTCAACAGAAATAGGAATAAATTAAGATCTAGCATTCATTTTTGTCTTTCTAAAAATTTACTTACTTTTTTAGTTTTTAACTTTTAAATGAATTGAGGATTAGACATCATCAGCCGTTATAATATTAAAATGGCATAAAGTTCTTTGATCGGCAAAGAAAAAAAAAATTGCTAACAGGAGTGAATATAATACCTGTTACATAATATATGATAGTTTAAAACGTAAAAACTTTTATTCGCAAGGTCTTCTTATTGCTTTAAAAAACAAAGTAGCAATTTCAGAAGGATTGGAGAAAGTGGTAGTAGTGGGTAGTGGATTTCCTAGTTATTACATAGAAATATATTTTCATTTTCTTTAAGATGGAGGCTTTAATATGAATTTTTTTATGCCATTATAACATTTAATGACCAAATATTATTTGCTCAAGTAAAACATATTCATGAGTAATTTAAATGTATTCTTCCTTTTTTTAACAAACGCATTTATCGTCCTGGGCTTTTTTGTCACAAGAAAACAGTAAAAGAGATCGTGATTTTCTAAAATTTTAATATTTCACGTTATATGTATCAATTTCTCACTCCCATTGTGAATTAATATTTCTTTTGAAATTTTAATATATCATTCGTATGCTAGAATTCATTGTATTGAATATTGTACTTGCACAAAATTGGAATTTAAAATTTATTAAAAAAAATGCATACTAAAAGATTTCGCCTTATTCATTTATTTTTTTCTTATTTAACAATCCGCTTCAAATTCTCTTTAATAGAAAAGATTGCAAACATTTTTTAATCAATAGTTTACTAAAATTTCTGCGAAGCAAACTTTTTTTTTAAGATGATATGGATTTATTTTTTTTACTAACTTTAATTATCAAAGCTCAAAAAATGTTTTAAAAAATTAAAAAACCACGTCAAAAACTAGTTGTTAATTTTCCCGGAGTAAACAAACTTGCACTTATTTTTCTCCTCCTTATCTTTAAGCAAACACTAGCTCCTTCCCCGTCCGTTTCTGTCATAAGCAAATGGGAATCGCCCTCATTTTCCTAAATCTTAATCCTTCATGTTCATCATGTCGAATAAAAGTTTTCTTCCCGCTGTGAATTGATGTCTTCCGATGAATTGGCCGATAGCAATTACTCCTTGCGGCATTTATCTCTCCCAGGGATGAAGCCTTCAGTCCCTCACTTGACAACTTATCGAGCAATTTTGGAGGGAGATGCTTTCAGAATAAAATATGTCGGGGACCAAACAGAAAAGGAAAACTTTGACCGTTTAAAAACTGCTCAAAATGATACCTTAGTTTTATGTAGTACTTTCTGGAAGACATGTCTGTTATCGATGATGGTGTAACTCTAGAAGAAGGGGAATATGCGTTGGAATATTTTTACTTTTTTAATGCCAAGAAAAAAAGTCGAATCAATAATAAGATTTATGAGTTTATTTAAATTAGGTATAAAAATCTGTATTTTTTTTTTTCTTTTGCGTTTAACAGTGTTACTCGCTTGCGTAGCATATCTTCAATCATTTTTTTGCTAAAGAATAACAGTAATGCGGACCCTTGCTTTATTAAAAATAATGCGATAGTATTCGAAGAAAAAAAAAATTTGTTATTTCTATTGTTGAATTAATATTTCTTATGAAATTTTTTTGCATATTTAATGTGAAAAAAATTCATTTAAGATTAAATATTCAAAATGAAATGACAAGTGTAGTTAAGATTTATTAAACAAAAATCTAAATACATGCTAAAAAAATTTAGAACAATATTATTTTGCATAAATATTTAACAATCAAAATCAAATCATCTTTGGTAAAGCCTTGAAAACATTTTTTTATTAACTTGTTTACTAAACTATGTAAAACAAACTTTTTCTTTAAGATGATACGGATATATTTTTTACTAACTTTAATTCATCAATGCTCAAAAATTTTTAAAAAATTTTTTAAAAAAACGTCAAAAACAAGTTGTTAATTTTCCCGTAGTAAGAGAAATTTGTACTTATTTTTCTCCCTCTTATCTCCAAGCAAACACTCGCTCCTTCCCCCTCCATTTCTGTCATAAACAAATGGGAATCGCCATCATTTTCCTAAATCTTAATCCTTCATGTTCATCATGTCGAATAAAAGTTTTTCTTCCTGCTGAGAATTGATGTCTTCCGAGGAATTCGCCGATAGCAATTACTCCCTCGCGGCATTTATCTCTTTCCGGGATGAAGCCTTCAGTTCCTCCCTTGACAACTTACCGAGCAATTTTGGAGGGAGATGCTTTCAGCATAAAATATGTCAGGGATCAAAAGGAAAAGTAAAACTTTGACCGTTTAAAACTCCTCAAAATGATACCTGAGTTTTATGTAGTACTTTCTGAAAGACATGTCTGTTATCGAGGATGTTGTAACTCTAGAAGAAGGAGGAATAACATTGGAATATTTTTACTTTTTTAATGCTGAGAAAGAAATCGAATCAATAATTTGATTTATATAAGTATTTTTTAAACATCGGTATAAAAACCAGCATTTTTTTCTTTCTTTTGTGTTATTTTATAAGTATAAGAATTTGAAGACTGCAATTATTTAAAAAAATATTTTTTTGCCTTTTGTTAAATTTGAAGCTTTTTGCATAATCTGAAAATATATATATATATAATATTAATTATTTGAATAACAAGTAAAGTCACTTTTTTGTTATCAATGTTAAATATCGAACAATATTATTTTTTGTATAGTACGTAGTATATTTTATAAAACTTTACTATTATTACTTAATTAGTATTACTAAAGTGTGTAAAACAATCTTTTTCTTTGAGATGATATGGATACATTAAGATTCATAAAAAAAATCAAAATGCATGCTTAAACATTTTGCATTATTAATTTAATTTTTCTTATATTAATTAATATTTAACAATTCTCATAAAGACTATATTTCATGGAAAATATTGCAAACATTTTTTAACCGATAGTTTACTAAACTTTGTAAAACAAACTTTATATTTAAGATGATATGGATATTTTTTTACTAACTTAAACTCATCAACACTCAAAAAATGTTTAAAAATAAAAATTAAAAAACAACTTCAAAAAAACTAGTTGTTAATTTTTCCTGTAGTTGGACAAACTTGCACTTATTTTTCTCCCTCCTTATCTCCGAGCAAACACTCGCTCTTTCCCCTCCATTTCGGTCATAAGCAAATGGGAATCGCCATCATTTTCCTAAATCGTAATCCTTCATGTTCATCTTGTCGAATAAAAGTTTTTCTTCCCGCTGTGAATTGATATCTTCCGATGAATTCGCCGATAGCAATTACTTCTCGCGGCATTTATCTCTCCCAGGGATGAAGCCTTCAGTCCCTCACTTGGCAACTTACCGAGCAATTTCGGAGGGAGATGCTTTCGGGATAAAATATGTCAGGGACCAAAAGGAAAAGTTTTACCGTTTGAAAACTGCTGAAAATGGTACCTTAGTTTTATGTAGTACTTAGTACTTTCTGGAACACATGTCCGCTATTGATGATGTTGTAACTTTGGCAGAAGGGGGAATACGCACTGGAATATTTTTACTTTTTTAATGCCAAGAAAGAAATCAAATCAAAACATAATTTATATTTTATTCTATATACATATCTATAAAAATCAGTATTTTTCTTTTTTTGTGTTTTTCTTGAAGTATAAGAAGTTGAAGATTACAGTTATTTAAAAAAATTATTTGTACAAGGACTTTCGTTAAAAATTTAAAAATTTTTGAATTAATGTAATGTATATGATTAAACATTTCATTAACAAATGAAATTAGGTTTTTTGTCAGGTATATTAATATCGGATAATATTATTCGTGCATAGTATTGTTTAAGTTGGAAAACACTTTATAAAGCTTTACTATTATTATTTAACTGGCATTACTAAACTGTGTAAAAGAAACTTTTACATTAAAATGATATGAATATATATTTTTAACAACTTTTATTGATCGACGCTCAAAAAATGTTTAAAAAAAATTAAAAATAACGTCTTAAACTAGTTATCAATTTTTTCCGGAGTTAGACAAACTTGTACTTATTTTTTCCCTCCTTATCTCCGAGCAAACACTCGCTCCTTCCCCTCCATTTCTGTCATAAGCAAATGGGAATCGCCATCATTTTCCTAAATCTTAATCCTTCATGTTCATCTTGTCGAATAAAAGTTTTTCTTCCCTCTGTGAATTGATGTATTCCGATGAATTCGCCGATAGCAATTACTCCTCGTGGCATTTATCTCTCCCAGGGATGAAGCCTTCAGTCCCTCACTTGACAACTTACCGAGCAATTTCGGAGGGAGATGCTTTCGGGATGTCGGGGATCAAACAGAAAAGGAAAACTTTGACCGTTTAAAAACTGCTCAAAATGATACCTTAGTTTTATGTAGTACTTTCTGGAAGACATGTCCGATATCGATGATGTTGCAACTCTAGAAGAAGGAGGGAATATGCATTGGAAATTTTTACTTTTTTAATGCTGACAAATAAATCGAATCAATAATATGATTTATATTAGTATATTTTAAAGATCGGTATAAAAATCATCATTTTTCTTTTCTTTTGTGTTATTTTATACGTATAAGAAGTTGAAGTTTATAGTTATTTAAAAAAATCTTATTTGTAGAAGGCCTTTTGTTAAAAATTTGAAACTTTTTGCATAACCTGAAAAATACATGAGATTTAATATTTGAATAACTAGTGAAGTTACTTTTTGTCATCTATGTTAAATATCGTACAATATTATTAAAGCCTAGTATGTTTACGTTGGAAAATATGTTGTAAAGCTTTACTAGTATTACTTAACCTTTATTAAATGCCAAATAAAATTTTGTGTTTTTTAATAAATTTAGTTCCTGATTCAAGATTCAATAACTAAGAACATTTTTAATTTCATAAATAATATTTAAATCTAATATCAGTACTATAGTACATTTTTTTATTTCTTCATTTTCACTTTTCATTTTATATTTATCAATTTTTAAATACTATTACAAACATTTACAAAAATATTTTTGTGTTACGTATCATTAACTGAAATTTTAGCCTAATATAATAGGTTCGAAAATTGGCGATAACATGAATGTTTGGTAGTTGTTCGGAATCAGTAAATTGTAGTTCCAGGTCTAATTAGCCTAAAGTGTGCAAATTGTGACTGTGGAATAACAAACCACACCAATCCTAATATAATAACAATTTTTATTACTTAATTACTTATTTAATTTGTTATAAATAAATGCTGTTTAATATATATCAAGCCATATATCAATCAATATATAAATACAGATATAGATATATAATTGAAATATTATATATTTATTGAAAAAAATATTTTAGAAAGGAATATATAAAAAGCAATTTAGATATTTTCAATACTGACTTTAATACACAGTACATGCAATTTTAGTTTATTAAAATCCTCTTAAATGAACTTTTTTTAACTTCATATATTTATAATGATGCCTGGTGATTAAAATACATGGTTAAAATACATTAAAATTAAAAGTCTAACGTAGATAATTTTTATTTTCCAAATTTCCAAAACAATTTAATTTCGAAAATATGTATGTTATTAAATTTGAAAAAAACACTTTGCAGAAATTTACAAATTTTTTTTTAACTGCATGCATTTCAGTTGCATTAATTATTTCAAATGTATGGGTTAGTACGTTTAAGAACTTTTATGCATATGTAAAAATAAAATACAATTTAAAGATTTCAAGAGTTCAATTGCCGAAATTCTTATATTAACTAATGTAAGGTTTAGAGAATCTGAATAATTTAAAAAAAATATTTCATTTAGCATTATTTTTCCATATAAACAGGCATTCTATTCAATATTTTAATATTTGTCAAAGTGTTCGGAATAAGAGCGAATTAATATTCAGTGCATAACAATTAAAATATTATGGATTTTCAAAAAATTACATTTATAATTTAGACACCGATTTATTTAAAAATTCAACAAATATTAAACGTGTCTTTCTGATGCCTTTCAGTATTTATCTCTACGATATATATTTTAAAAACCTTTAAACGGTACGATTTTTTTCTTCCACCTTTCAATAGTTTTAAAGCAATTTACTTTCGCGAACAAATACATCATGACAAAAACTTTCACACTTGAAGAATTCTTCAATCGCATATCCGATATGCAGAAAGTATTCAGAGATGCACATTTCCCGATTCTTACCTTTTTTTTTTTTTTTTAATCTGGCTGAGAATAAAATTAAAAGGGAAATAAGAAGTCAAATTAAAGAGCCCTCGAGTTTCACGTAGAATAAAGTCGCTGGAAAACATCGCCCAGTATCCTTGCTTACCATTAAGAGTAAAAATAGAATTTCCAAATTTTTGAATGTTATGAAAAAGCAGGAAAAGTCATATCCTTCATTATAATTAATAACGAGGGTGGAAAAGAAAGAATGCAATGCAAGAGGGTGGCAAGGAAGGGAAAAGGAATGCGAGAGGGGGTGAGGGAAGCATTGAAATCATTGTTTCATCATGCGTAATTCAAAAATTAAATTCCCGCTAACTCTGAATCGTTGGAAATAATCCGATGGAACCCGAATTCTTCCGAGCTTTAACGAGCTGAACAGCTACCGACAGCCTTCATTTTAAAAGTGGATTGAGTCTTAATGTCACTTCTCATTTATTACATTCCGCTAAGTAAAAGAATGCTTTCCGATTCTGCTTTAGACTGACAGAACCGTTCTTTAGATTTATTATTTTAAAGGAGGTTTTTGAGAAGAAAGCGACGAGTTGACCCATAAGTGTTGTTTTTTTCTCTGAAGACACTGCTGCGCCTGTTTTCAAAGTAGCCCTTGTGGTTTCGTGAATCACGACATGCGATAATTAGCATGGCAGGCAATTAGATTTCTGAGAACTCTGAAAATCTCAGACTTTGGAGCGATCAGTACCTGTAATTTAATAATGCTCTTGTGACAGGCCAGGTAAATTAGTTTCTTGGAGACCTTGGAGAAGATTTGAGACCTTGGAGCAAACAGCACTTGTGATCAAATTTATATTTTTATTTTCAATTATTTTTGTATAATAGCCGAGAGTTCTGTATTGTATATAAAATGCTTGTAAGTAAAAATTACTGTGTTCCCATGAACCTGAAAGTGGCCCTCTTCTTAACACCATTGCGTAAGTTTGATATAGGCCCAGACGTTAACACCCGCACACTGAGTTTAAGATAAATTTCTTCATATCATATAATATACGGGTATCTCTAATGGTTATATCTTATATAGAACTCGTAAAAATAAAACTGTTGATGTATTAGAGAAGAAGATATTGACGGTTCTTTGAAGCTTAATACGATCTAAACTTTTAAATCAATCAAAAAGAAATTAATTATTGGTAATCATAACTGGTCAATTCTTCGGCATTTTGATTTCAGCAACAGAAATAGCCTGATGATTGTCATAATATTTGTATAAATGAAATCCAAATACTTTTTAATTTTTAATCGCATTTACAGTGGTAAAGCATTAAAAATTTAAAACATTAACTAATTAATTTTACTAAATTTTTTTGATAAAACATTAAATAATTAATTTAACTTAAAGAAAATCTATCTAATTATGTTCATTTGTTAATTTTGGAAATGGTGGAAATGGAAACCTTTAGTCCTTGCCTAAAACAAATAAGGATTATGCACATGAAGTAACGACGTGACTTCTGTTGACTTGATGCTTTTTTTCAGAAGATTGTTTCCTTAGGGATATTTTAATGCATAATACTTTTTTTTTTAAGATAAAAGTTATTTAAGTTTCTTCCCAAGATACTTTTTAAAAGATTTTTTAATACTGTAATATTTTGCTATAAAGTTTTATGCTTTTAAGTGAAAATTATCATGTGATATACAAATAAAGTCTTTGATGTGAGGATTTGTTTTCTGAATCTGCAAACATTACATTTACAATAATACTTTAAACTTAAACGTATTTCATTATTTGTTTATAATTTCAATATAATATTCATAATTTGAATTTTCCAATACTTGATTCAAAGAAATTTTTGCAGCACATTACTTCTTTTTATTGAACAGTTTATTTATTTTCAAAATCTCTGGAAAATATACAATTCAACCTTAATATCTTGTAGAATAAATTTAATATAAAAGTCAAAAGTTTTTGTAGCTGGAAGAATTTTAGTGATCCCTAAACAATGGATGCATATTTGAAGTAGAGACGAAAATATATTTTTGTGAAAATAAAATGATCTCCTATCAAAATGGTTCAATAAAGATAAACGTCTCGCATTGTTCAGCGTATAATGTCAGATCTGGAAATACACTCTCTTTGTTTTCTTAAGAG
>BPLR01003023.1:0-123787 GCA_021605095.1 Caerostris extrusa
TGTTTCTAAAAAACAATTTCTTATTCTCAATTTTTAAAGTGTTTTTCACGGTTGTTTTTATTTATACACGAGTTAGGAAAGAAATTATTACATAAAATAATTATGTAACTGTGCTTCCTTCTTACGCACTGCAAGAGCGTTCACTGTGGTGTTCAGGAAAAAAAATGGTCAGTGGCCCTCGAGACTCTCACAAAAGTAGTACACCACAACCGCTCCAGCTGAAAAATGTTTAGTACAGAGCAATCACGCTTTTTCTCATGTGAAAATTTAATTAGTAATCTCTCATCCAGAGAGGAATTATATTTAGCACAATCCTGTGCATTTGTTGACCTACGGACTCTCACCCGGAGAGGTAGTATATTCCGCGCGTCCCGCACAAGCCTAAGTATCAGGTTTTAGGATTAGAAGTGGAATCCTTTCACTAATCAAGAATTATCTGTCTTTAAATGTGTTACAGAATATACATCTCTATTTGAGTGTATGTGGTGTTTGTGCGTCTGTAAATAAAGCTGTGTTCTCCAAGCTGTGTCCCAAGTCTCAACCCAACCACACCCAGTTACAATTCAGCTGCACAACCAACAACACTACAATCTGGTGCCCAACTTGGAGCCCGCTCGTGCTTCTCCATTACAATTTTTATTTTTTAATTTAATTTACAATATTGGAATAAACATTTACACTCATGTCCATAAATTAAGGATAATGAAGTTCAGGCAAAGAAAGAGACAGAAGCAAAACAAATTTGACTTATTTGTAAAATCTATTTATTAAACAAAAGGTAAAGAGGAAAAAAAGATGCTATATGTTTGACATAATTAATAAAAATTGTGATTTTTACACCCTGGAGCAAATTTCAAAAAGAACCTATTTACAAAAACAGTATAACATGGTTAGTATGATGGTTAATATGTAGTATGTCTCCCGGACGATGCAATACAGGCCTTACAACGCCTAGGCATGCTGAGTATCAAATTATCAATCTGATCTTGGGGAATATTACACCACTCATCAAGCAATGCTCTCCAGTTCCGGTTGACAGGTGGGAGGGAGTTGACGGGCTGCAATTCGTCGGCCAAGCATATCCACACATGCTCTATTGGATTCAAGTCCGGTGAGTATGCTGGCCAATCCATTCGGGGGATATCCTCCAATTGAAGGCATTCGTCTACAATGTTTGCACGGTGAGTGACGGGCGTTGTCATCCATAAACAGAAATTCAGCACCCATGGCGCCCCGAAACAAACGTACATGTTGTTCCAGAATGACATTCCGATAGATGTGGCCTGTCATCGTTACACTCTGAACATGCAGGTCAGTTCTGGAACCAAGAATAATTCCTCCCCAAACGAGCCATTGAGCACCACCATAACGATATCGTTCAATGGTGTTCTCTTGGTGGTAACGGGTACCTGGCGCTCGGAAAGTCGGGCGAGAATCAGACTGCAACTAAACCTGGACTCGTCGGAAAACATCACACAAGACCACTGTTGTGGTGTCCACAATGCATGCTCTCTACTCCAGGTTAATCGCAGGCGACAGTGAGTTGTGGTAAGTGGAACGTGCGTCTGTACACGGTCTGCCTTGAAACTGTCGTAGCGGTAGCTGAAGAGAGCTGACGAGACAGATCTGATGCTGCGCTCCGTTTCTTTTGGCAGTAACTGCTAAATACCTGTCCTCATTCGGCGTTGTAACTCGGGGGCGACCTGTGCTGTAACATCTACTCACATTACCATCATCTTGAATCGTTGCCAAAGCCTGGAGATGACACTCTGGGCGATTCCAAGTTCCTCGGATACTTCCAGCTGGGCACGTCCACATTCCAGTCGTCCGATAATTCTACCACGTAAAAAATCATCCAAATGCTTCCTTTGTGCCATAACTATGCGGTTATTGCACTGAAAGGCTTTTTAAAGCGCTTGTGAACAATTTTACTTCTTTGCCACCATTCCTTATATAACCCCTCTCTTACACCGTCGTCATTGTGACGTACTATCCGCGTCATCCGGTGGTTTCCTGTAATTTGCATATTCTTCTTCAAGATGTGTGATAATTCTACAGGTGAAATTTTTTATTTTAGAGTTCAATTTCTGTATGATTCTGAATTATCCTTAATTTTATGGACATGAGTGTATTTACACACTTTTTAGGTTATAGATTCGTGGCTTAGTGGCAACGTGAGTCGTTGGTGAGCATTAAGGTAAAGGTTCAATCCGCTAGCGGATTCGTTGTAGATCACTGTTTCAAAAAAGGAGGAGTCTCAAAAGGCGTTTGTGATGGTCCCAGTATTTTGCCTTGTTAATCGGACTACTTGGTGGGAGTTTTACCGGGTTTTCTCTCATATGATACATCCTCCTTAACTCATCCAGAACGCACTGTCCTCCTTCTTTAATGACACGAAACCGGGTCTTCTAACTACATTGTATCCATTACAACAGAAACTGCCCCCCACACACTTCCCTCTCCTTCCATCAGAGCACGCGGGTATGAACCCGTGTGCGGACTTGGTCTAAATGTTGCTGTTGACCGAGTGGAATGAAACAACAAACAACTTTTAGATTACTGTTTAATAAATAACAAAAAGCTTAAATGTTTACATTTTGATACAACAAAATATTGTTTTGATAGAACAATTTTTGTTTTGAATTTGGTTTATTGATTGTTTTCATTGTATTGTTATATATATATATATATATATATATATATATATATATAATATTTCGTTTAGTTAAATACTTTTATTTATTTCTGTTTAAGTTTATTAATAATTTTTGTGTTCATATTCATAGTTCATAACATAATTATAGTAGTATTTTCAAATTCCGATTTATTTTACTTTAAACCTGAAAATTCAAACAATACAGAACAAGAATACAAAGAATAATAAAAATATAAATGGAGAACATTTCCTTTGCTGCACTCGAATCCCTAAAATGCCTTACACATCCAAGAAAATACTGTTCAAGAGAATTTGCTCTATTTCTAAAAGTAGCTCGGAATATATTACCAACATTTGGACTAAACAACAGCGCAAAAAACATTTAGTTTTAGTAAAGGTATCCAAGAAACTGCAAAATATATTGCTAGTTCTTCTGTCGTTTTTAACATGGGGATCTTTTTACGAGATCACCTTCACTTTTAATATACTGTCTTTCGTTTCTGTAACGGTTGAATATATTTCGAATAAAAAGTGAATAAAGTAGCTAGATTTTTTTTTACTGATGAAAGAATACAATAAGGTAGTAACAAAAATATTTTGTCAAAATTAAAGCGAAAGTCTTTTAAAGCACTAACATTGATTTACAATGCTAAATAGGATTATGAAATTTCAGGTAAATATGTAAAACACCTTTGAATTTTATAATTTATTTTTTTTATGCTATTTAATACTTAAATTATTACATCTGATTTATAGCAGAATTTTTTTTTTTAAAATACCATTTATTATCTACACTAATATTCAATAATAAATACTGCAACCGTGCTTCCTCCTAAGCACTAGCAAGAGCGCCATCTGTGGCGTTCAGGGAAAATGGTCGGCCTCGAGACTCTCACCCGGAGAGGCAGTATATTTCACGCCTCCCGCGCTAACCTGAGTATCGGGCTTTTGGCATAGAAGTGGGATTCTTCCCCGAATCTATAATTATGTATCTTTAAATGTGTTAAATGGAAACTGAGGGCCGAGTGACTAGCACTCTGGCGCACGTTGCCACAGGTTTCGGGTTCGATTTCGGCGGTGCCATGGATGTTTGTCGTGGTTCGGAATCCGTTTTAAACAGTCCTATCTAATATGACCTTAGAGCGTTTTGTGTAAGGCTGACAATCTATCCCGTAAAAACAAAACAAAACAAAATATTTCTATTCAGAAATCTGCCAGTAGGCTGACTACCTTTGCCCACCATGGGGTTGTCGGGCCACTAATGATGATGATGAATATGTTAAATATTGTACGTGTGCTGTGTTAGTGCGTGTGTCAATAAAGCTGTGAGTTCTCAAACCTGTGCCTCAGATATCAACCCAATCACCCAGTTACAATTCAGTTGCTCCAGACCACACACTACAATCTGGCGCCCAATGTGGGTCTGCTCCAACCGACAACACTGCAATACGATGTTATAATAATAACGCTATATTTAGAATACTGTTATAATATAATGAATAGTATATTTAGAATACTATTATAATATAGTGAATAGTATATTTAGAATACTATTATAATATAGTGAATAGTATATTTAGAATACTATTATAATATAGTGAATAGTATATTTTAGAATACTGTTCAATAGCTCGGACACACAAATATAAACTCAAATAATCTTCGACACAGACACGAAGAAATGAATGGACTGTATAAATTTAATTTCCTTTATTTAGGCAGCCATCAAGCTCGAAGATGGACTGCCACACGCAACCTTTCTCGTTGGTTACACTTATTGAACTCTTTTGCTATGTAGCCATCATGCTCGAAGATGCACTGCCACACGACCATTCTCTTTGGTCGCAGTTGTTCAACTCATTTAGTTTATGCAGCCATCAAGCTCGAAGATGCACTGCCACACAACCTTTCTCTTTGGTCGCTGAGTTTCAACTCATTTAGTTTATGCAGCCATCAAACTCGAAGATAGACTGCCACACAACCTTTCTCTTTGGTTGCAGAAGTTCAACTCATTCTTATACTCTTTCTCCGTCATCTCACCCCCTGCCAGACACCTCCACAGACAGGATGTTTTTTTCTGGACATAGGGCGTTGACCTCCCCTATGCAGGGGAACCTGGTTTCGACGTAACAAATACTATTATAATATAGTGAATAATATATTTAGAATACTATTATAATATAGTGAATAGTATATTTAGAATACTATTATATACTATATAAACACAATTTATTATAGAATACTTTAATATACATCAATAATTTAGTATATTTCACTACACAAAATTTTTAAAATACCATTAAGAATTTAGATTTAAAAAATTCATTATTTGATAAAAATTTCATATTATACGAAATGTTTGGTCAATGCTGCATAAAAACTCTGCAGAGCAAAATTCCTTGCTCAGAATATATAACATTTGGCGACATAGATAGAAATATCGAAATAGATTTCGAGAAATATGCGAACGAAAAAGGACGTCGTATTCGAAGCAAAGAAAATAAGCTGTATTAGAATCATGTGAAACTACGGAATTTATCAAAAACAAAGGATTCAGAAAATAAAAATAAAATTGTAGACTCAGATTTGCGAACAGTCGATAGGTGTTAAGCAAGCGATGCAATTGAACAGTCGCCATTGTCCCATGTTGTTTAAAACCATCGGCAATAATTGCATAGTGATAATATATTCTGTTCTTGAATATAAGCGATATGTATTTTAATTGTGGTTAGTGTAGAGGCAATTTATTATAAAATGTGAGGAAGTATACCTCTCTTGATCACGCGATATGACAACGGGATAATAAGTTAGATAACAAGGATTAGTTGGAAGATAACAATGATTTCGTTGATAATAGTTAGATAACGATTAACAAGGATTTCGGCAAGTTAGGTAACAATGATTTCATTGAGTTACTGTCACGATTTCTAAGTCTGACTGTTTTTGAAATTTTTCCCATAAAAACATGTGTATGAATTGATTAATCGAATTCGGGTTACTGAAGAATGTAACTTACTTGCCTTCACTTTTTGTGGACAGAATTGTGCGTAGTTAATTATTTATGGTGTAAGAAGGCATGTCTGATTATGCACGGTGATCATTTAGAGTAACTTCTTAAGTAGAATAACGGTACTTACGTATTAACGTTACCTTGGCGACAACTTGGCGGTTTTTAGGTGTCGCCAAACTAACAGCTACAGATTTGGCGGTTTTAAGTGGCGCCAATATAACAGCTGCAGATTTGCTGAGTTTTGACGCCATTTTGTAGTGCTACGATAATGCGTATTTGGGATTTGCCAGAAACAAAACAAGATGCAATTTTATTTTTTCAGGAGCGAAATATTTTACCAAAACAAACGAAAATATCCCAATTCCCATGACATGAAACTTTATTTCGGTGAACGTAAGTAAGTTTTGGAAATGCAATTTCAGTCAGTGTGTTTATCGTGTGGGACTTAGAAAACTCCGTTTGACAACTTTTTGTGTTTAAATAAAGTGTTTCTGACTAATTTGTGTTTAAATAAAGAGTTTTGAATTTTGAAATCGTTTTTTTTTGATTTTAAATGAAGTGTTTTATTATTTGGAATAAAATAATTTTGAAAGCATTTTGATTTTAAATGAAGGGTTTCATATATATTTTAATATTTGGAACAAAAATTTTAAGTGTAGATTGGCGCCACTTAAAAATCGCCAAATCTGTAGCTGCGGTTGGCGCGTGTGCTCTTTATTGGCTCAACTGTCGCCAAGGTATCGTTAATACGTAAGTACCAGAAAAACTATGTCATATGAAATTGCAGCACTTCTAATTTCTATTAATGTTTATTCTCATGCGCAGGATGCTATTTTGTAAGTTTTCTTCCACACTTTTTTTCTTCGAAATAGCATCGTAGATATAATGGGTTCTTAAGAAATTTTTACGAGTCCAGGCATGAGTTAATATTTTGCAAAGTTTATGTTGTTTTTAAGAAATTTCTTTATAATATTTAATTATTTCCAGATAAATTGACATTTTTTTTAATTTGCGACATTTATTTAAAACAACTTGTTACTAAAGGTACATTTATAGCAGATTCAATGTTACCAAAATACCTTACAATTTACCCAATGTTTACCGCTAAAACCAAACATAAAAAGTAAAAATGGATTAAGTGAATGGGAAGAAAATCTGTACATACCTTTCCAAACTCTATATTAGACAATCATTGTATGTGGACATAATAAAACATCGGACGAATTATTATCAGTCGATATCTTAGAAGCCATGTTTAGATTCGTAAATTTAATATATGTTTAGACACATTTATTGTTAATATTTTTGGATAATGTAAAATAATTGAAATAAAATGTTTTAGTTTAAGAAGCTGATAAGGTTAAATCTTCTATAAATTCAGAAAAATATCAAGTGAAAAGTGTAATGCATATAATCAATATAAATAAAAATTTATTATGGAAAAAATATTTTGTTTTCTGCAATAAAAGCAATAAAATTAATGGAAAAAAAGAAAAAAACTGCATACTCTTATGTTCAAAGGAAAATTAATTTAGATTATAAAGCTTTTACTGTTCTTGGCAAAACGTTAACATCTTTGGCAAAATGCCTGCGAAAATAATCCATAATTAAAATTACAGCCACATGCTAAAAAAGAATTGCATTGATCTTTCGTCCCAAAAAAAAACTTACAAAATTTTTAAAAAAATCTAAACATAATCAGTAAAAAAAATGAAATATAAAAAGAAAGAAAAGAAAAAATGAAGGACAAAATTACTTGGTTTTTGAAATAACTATTCATGGTGACAAGTTTAAATAAAGCTTTTTACAAAAATAAGTTGTTAAAAAAATACGACTTTCTTAGTTTTGAAAAACTTTTAATAACAATAATAAATCTCATTCAAATGAAACATTCGTAATAATATAAAAAATTTAAAGATCATAAATAAAAGTAGTGGCCAACGAAAAGTATGACTTAACATTTTTAGGAATTTTATACTGTAAATTTATTTGTAATATTTTATACTGTAAATTTATTTGTAATATTTATACTGTAATATTTATTGTAATATTTATACTGTAAATTTAATTTATTTACTGTTAAGTTTATTTCTCCAATTTATACTGTAAATTTATTTTATTTACTGTAAATTTATTTGTCCAATTTATACTGTAAATTTAAATTGGACGAAATGTCTGAGGTGAAAAGAAATTAATTTTGATGGGTTTGGAATAGGAATGTATTGCATTATGATCGTTTTTGACATCGCATCATCTTTTAGCCGATTGCATGACTATTTTTTTAGTAATCAGATGTGTTGCGGTAATTGTAGCAAAAGATAGCGTTATAATTGATTGAGAATGTAACATTAATGTTTAAAATTTCTTTTTCATCAAGATCTAAACGAGAGTAACACTTTTAATAATTTTTGTGCATTTTTTATTCATCGTTAAATTTTATTGATTTAACTTTTATATTTACAAATCTTGATTATCTATGTTTAAAAATAAGTAGTTTATGAGTTATTGAGAAAAAATTACACGTTCCCCTAAAATTTAAATGTACTCTGTGACATTAAAGATCTTTGAAAATAACTGCAACATTATTTATTTTCATATAAAAGTAAAACAATTCCAATTCTCAAATAAATTTCAAAATATTATGCTATTTAAATAAATATTGCCAGAAAAACTGATCTTTATGTACTTTTGCATTACTTCTTAGAGGAAAAATATTTTTTTATTGAAAAAACGAAACATCAAAAACACATAAACAACTTGAAGTTAAATTAAATACTAGAAAATTTTATTTTACTTTATTGTTTATGCAAATATATTAATTCTTGTTTATTATTAATTTAAATGGAAATAATTATGCTTTCTCCAAGTTATTCTTAAAATAAACAATACTAATTTAAAATAAAGAATGATTTGTAATTCCCTTTCTCTAAAAAGGATTTTTAAAAAGAAAAAAATTAATGAAATGACTTCTAAACAGATGTTGGTATAAAAGTATTCGATACAATATTTACTTGACTGTATTTAGAACTGATTTTCTGTTTTCAAAAAGAAAACAGACTTTATAAAAACGGTTAATTACATCTAAGCATTTTCAATTGTAAATGAATATAACTTATTGCTTTTAAAAAGAATTTTAGATATTTTATTGAGTTTTATTGAAATGTAAACTCTTATATAGATATAAAATACATCTATACAAATATATGTTTTTATATACAATATTTATTCGACTGTATTTAGAACTGATTTCATACTTTCAAAAGCGAAACAAACTTTATTTAAAAAACGATTAATTATCGTACATCTAAGTATTTTTATTGTAAATGAAAATAACTTATTTTAAAGCCTTTTTAGAAATATTATAGTTTTTAAAAAGGACTTCAAACTCATATATAGATCCATAAAATAGTTATTTGTATTGTATTTTATATACAATAATTACTTGACTGTTAGAATCTTTTGTCATACTTTCAAAGATAAAAAAACCCTTTACTTAAAAACGCTTAATTACATCTCAGCATTTTTAATTGTAAACGAAAATAACATTTATTTTATAAAAGCAGGGCATTTTTAGATATTTTATTGAGTTTTAATTGAATATAAACTCCTATATATATATAATACAATACTATACTATACTTTTATATATAATATATAATTATACAAATATAATAATATATTTGTATAGTATTTTTATATATATAGTATTCATATTGACTGTTGGAATGACTTTCATACTTTCAAAAGCAAAACACGCTTTACATGAAAAAATGGCTAATTCCATCTAAGCATTTTCAATCATAAATGAAAATAACTTCTTATTTTTTTTAAAAGCGTTTTAGATATTTAATTCAATTTTAATGGAATGTACTTATGTAGTTATATAAAACAGATAAACTACTCTTATGTAGTTATATAAAACAGATGTATGTATAGTATTTTATATGCAATATTTACTTTAACTGTTAGAATCAATTTTATACTTTCAAAAGTAAAAAGCAATTTACTTAAAAACGGTTAATTATATCTAAGTATTTTTAATTGTAAATGAAAATAACTTATTTTTAAAAAGCCTTTTAGAAATTTTATTGTGTTTTAATGAAATGTAAACTCAATAATAAATATATAAAAATAGATATTTGTACAGTATTTTATATATAATATTTACTTGACTGTATTTAGAGCTGGTGTCATACTTTCAAAAATAAAAAAAAAACCTTTAAAAAAAAAACGGTTAATTACATCTACATTTTCAGTTGTAAATGAAAGTAATTTGTTACATTTTTAAAGCGTTTTGGATATTTTATTGAGATTTGATGGAATGTAAACTCTTATATAGATATATAAAAATAGATATTTATATAGATGTATTTTATACAATATTTACTTGACTGTATTTAGAATTGAGTTCTAAAAGTAATTTCTGTGTTAGAATTTATTTATTTCAAAAGTAAAAGCAAAAACCTTTACTTAAAAAAACGGTTAATTACATCGAAGCATTTTTAATTGTAAATAAAAATAACTTGCTATTTTTTCAAAAAACGTTTTTGAAATTTTATTGAGTTTTGATGGAATATAAACTCAGATATATAAAACATATATTTGTTATGATGTATTTTATGCAATACTTACTTGACTGTATTTAGAACTGATTTCATACTTTCAAAAAAAAAAAAAACCTTTACTTAAAAACGGTTAATTACATCTAAGTATTTTTAATTGTAAATGAAAATAACTTGTTATTTTTTTAAAAAGCCTTTTAGATATTTTATTCATTTTGAATATAATCTCTTATATATATATATATAAAACATATATTTCTTAATGTATTTTTATACAATATTTAGTGACTATATTTAGAATTGATTTCAAACTTTCAAAAGCAAAACAAGTTTTACTTAAAAAACGGTTAAGCCTTTTAATTGTAAACGAAAAATAACTTATTTTTAAAAGCGTTTTAGATATTTTATTCAGTTTTAATGGAATGTTCTCATTTATGCATATCATTCCATACTTCTACGAAGCGCCTTTTAATTTCTTTTGCATAAATCAAGTCCTCTGTGACTTACAACATAATTAAAGAAAACTATCCAATGTCATTATCCATTGAAAGCAATTTAAAACATGTGGGAGACTTAATTTCCCAATTTTAATACAAACTAATGATCCTTATCGCATTACCTGCACCTTTCGTGTTCGCTTAACCCAATGACTAAAAATATAACTTCCAAGATAAATTACTTTGATTTTAATGACATTAGTAACTTAATTAGGCTGAGTTGACGGCTGGTTTGGACGTTAGACTTTTCTCGTTTCGTTTTTCGTATCGCAATAGCGAAGAATTTTAAGAAATCTAAAAATCACGCAGCGTTTTTTTAATTCGGGAAAATTTATTTTTCACTAATATTGAGTTGAATAAATGAAGAAATTTAATCATTTTTTTTTTTTTCTCAATCTTTATAATATTTTTAAATATGTCATTAGATATTCGTCTTCCATTTTTATCTATATTAAATGAAAAATGGTTGTTTATTTGAAATATATTGATTTTGTAAAATATGTTGCTTCATATACTTGTTTTTAAATAATGATACGTTTAAATTATTTGTACCAACTAATTTGATGCAGCTCTACTTGTAATTGAATTTTTCTAATATGTTATCACTTCTGTGCTAAGATTATTATAATAAATCTCACCTTCATTTCTCAATCATTTTAATAAATTCAATCTTCTGCTGTTCATTAGTAAATGAATGGCTTTTGTTATTTTATACTTTTTTTTTCTAATCTTTAAAATATTTTATTGGTGCTTCTTAATATCAAGCCTGATTATTGTTTCCCAATATATGACCAAAGGCTCTTCGCCACTAGTACTCGTGACAGAAATATAGCAGATTAAACGTTATTCAGGATGACCCATGAAAGGCGTGTTACACTATATCCTTCATTGTAGCAATGCAGTTTTAAAACGAAATACTCCTAGAGCTGTTTTTCTGAGGAGTTCGCTCATTACTGTTCACAATTCCAGTGCTATGCATTCCTATCGCCAACCAACGGGGGTCTGATGGCCGAGTTTCTAACGTTCTGGTGTTCGGTACCACAGGTTTCGGGTTCGAATCCCGGTGGTACCATGGATGTTTATAGTGGTTCGAATCCGCTTTAAGCCTTAGGTCCCGCTCTCATAGGACAGTAGAGTGTCACAGAGTCAGTATGACTTCTCACCCACATTATCCCAAACTGTAAAGGGGCAACTCAGCTCTAGGCACAGTGATGTAGGTGTAGTAGTAGTATCCCCAACCAACACCTTCTAAGAGATCGCCCTGTTGGCTAATTGGCTAGCGCTCTGGCCTTTGATATCACAGGCTTCAGGTGGTGGCATTGATGTTCGCTAGTGATTTGGAATCGACGTCTAATTATCCTAAAGTATGCAATAACAGTAGAGAGAGAAACCAAACTTCCTAGTAGATGCCTGAATTTTCTCACGTGTGAAGTCACAGGGTTCTTCGCTTTCAGCAGCCAAACCTGTATCAAGGTAACGTTGCCCCGTCACCCCTTATCGTGCACCGGCATAATGAAGAAACTTTTGTTTCAGTATTTATTGTTATATTTCAAAACCAAATTTCCCTCATTATAAGACCGCTCAGACTCCAGGTATAAAAATAAACTTGAATTTTTAATAAAAAATTGTATACCGATGTTTAACTGAATCTGATTTAATATTCAAACGCAAATAAAAATTTTCGTTACAGCTATTATTATGCTTGTTTTTACTAGTATGCTGTAGAGACAATAAATTATCAAACTACCTACATTTTCTGTTAATGGACAATTGCTGACAAAAAGTCCAATAGAGGACAAAAGTGCTCACAGAGAATATTAAACGGAGTTAGAGTTAATTCATTAATTAGAGTTCGTAATTCCAGCAAACTACGTATTTAATTAGTGTACATTTTTTTTTTTCTGTTCACGGCGTAACAGCTCCCATTGGGGCTGTCGCCATTGTTTACGTCTGTCTACTGGCAGATTTCGAAACAGAAGATGTTTTCATTTTACGGGTAGGGTTTTCAGCCTTACGCCCAAAACTCATATTAAACCGGAATCTACTACTTAAAGTGGATTACAAACCACTACAAACATCCATGACACCACTGGGGACCCGAACCCATTGGCATTGACCGCCAGGGCGTTAATTACCCGGCCATCAGGTCCCAGTATAAATTTTCACCCTAGCATTTGTAAAACTTTAGTAAAAACTATACTGTACAAAAACTGTAATATGTTAAATAAAAACATAACATTTAATACAGACATATCAACATTTGGTATTAAAATCTAATAAAGACATATTTCTTTTTATGATGTATCCAAATAGCCGCAACAGTAAATACTAATTGTATCACCTACAATAATTTTAACATTTTATCCCGGCATTATGCGAACCTATTTTTACATTTGATGCACTAAATGTGAAAAGAATTTAATTAATTATATCCAGCATTTTCCATTAACAATTCTGAGACTTCAGCTACATCAAATACACGATTAAATGTTGATCAGCACGACATATTCTGACATTAACCCATTAGACTGTTTAACGACAGAGATAAATTGAAATCTGTTGATTCCCATTAGTTTCAGGAATTTCACATCCGCTACATTCATCTGGCGGCCTTGGTAAACCTCCGCTTCCTTCACAATCAGGATCAATATAATTTACTCTATCGGGAACTAATAGGCTCGAGGATGAAATATCCTGGGCTTTTGTCCTCAGGTGTCTCGGGGAGAGATCTGTATCATCTAAGGGATATGGAAATGCATAGAGTTCATAGCTGCAGGCAAAATACCGCTTTCGAGTTACATAGTCAATAATAACATGTCTTTCTTCTAATTACATTTTTATGATGTTTGACATGTTATTTAGGAACATGTTATCGTTTTGGAAATACATTTTCAGTTGTAGCATAAAAATAAATCAAAGTACAGACAGACAAATCATTGCACTTGACGAAGGTCTGCGCAAATAAAATGGAGTCCAGAAATTTATGGGAAGGGATATTTAATATATATGCATATACTCGTATATATATCTGCAGAAGAAGCAAAAAAGTGGATTCCGAACCCTTAGAAACATCTAGCCACTATCGGGACTCGAACTCGAAAATACCTTGTAGCATTGAGCGTCAGGCTACTAATCACTGCGACCATCAGCTTCTGTTGTGAAGGAGCAGCTGTAGGTAGAAGTCCGACTTTGGCTCCGTGTCGCTGAAGAAGGAGGGAAGTGAATTCGGCAGAACTTTTAGGGGGAACTACTCCGCATTTGCTTATCGTATGGGAGAAAACGCGGAAAACTTCCACCGGGTACTCTGACTAATGGTAAATTTTTACCATTACCAATTTGACTTAGTAAAATTTTATCTAATATGAAAACTATAATATTTTATATAGAAAAACATAGCAAAACATTTTCTATTAAAATCTAACAAAAGACATATATCTGTACGATGTACCTAAACAGACGCAACAGTACTTTATGCTAATTGTATCAAATTCTTACAATGATTTTAACATTTTATCCAGTTTTATACCAACTTACTTTACATTTGATGCTAAATTGTGAAAAAGAAATTTAATTAATTATATCCAGCATTTTCCATTAACAATTCTAGAGATTTCATCTATATGAAATACACGATTAAATGTTGATCCTCACGACATATTCTGACGTGCTAACCCATTAGGCTGTTTAACGTCAGAGATAAATTGAAATCTTGCTGATTCCCATTAGCTTCAGGAATTTCACATCCGCTACGTTCATCTGTCGGCTTTGGTAAAACCTCCGCTCCCTTCACAGTCAGGATCAATATAATTTACTCTATCGCGAACTAATAGGCTCCAGGAATGAAAAATATTGGAGGCTTTTGTCCTCAGGTGTCGGGTAGGGAGAGATCGGTATCATCTAGGGGATATGGAAATATCTGAGTTCCTAGCTGCAGGCAAAATACCGCTTTCGAGTTCACATAGTCAATAATAACTTAGTGTGTCTTTATTCTAATTACATTTTTTATGGTGTTTGACATATTATTTAGAAATGTTATCATTTTGCAAGAAATTTTCAGTGATAGCAGAAATGTGATGGCATGATAAAGTCTAAGATCTACAGACAACCGAATCATTGCACTTGACGAAGGTCTGCGCAAACAAAATGAAATCTGAAAGTTATTGGAAGAATATATAATTTTATATATAATCTGAAGAAGAAGCTTAGTGGATTCCGAACCTACAAACATCCAAGGCCCTATCGGGACTCGAACAGTGAGCGAAAATTCCTGTAGCATTAAGCGTTAGAGCGCTAATCATTCGGCCATCAGGCCCCAGTGTAAATGTTTACCCTTAGCATTTTGATTTTAGTAAAATTTTGTCTAACATGAAAACTGTAATACGTTATATAGAAAACATAGCGATAACAGCTATAAAAATCTAACAAAGACATATTTCTGTATCATGTATCTAAATAGGCGCAAAACTAATTTATACTAATTGTATCAAATTCGTCCAATGGTTTTAACATTTTATCACGTTTTATGCGTAACATTTGATGTACTAAATGTGAAAAGAATTTAATTAATTATATCCAGCATTTTCCATTAACAATTCTGGAGACTTCAGCTACATCAAATACACGATTAAATGTTGATCAGCGACATATCTCTGACATTAACCCATCAGGCTGTTTAACGTCAGAGATAAATTGAAATCTGTTGATTCCCATTAGCTGCAGGAATTTCACATCCGCTACATTCATCTGTCGGCATTGGTGAACCTCCGTTCCCTTCACAGTCAGGATCAATATAATTTACTCTATCGGGAACTAATAGGCTCGAGGAATGAAATATCCGAGGCTTTTGGCCTCAGGTGTTTCGTAGGAGATATCTTGTGTCATCTAGGGAATATGGAAATGCATAGAGTTCGTAGCTGTAGGCAAAAATACAGCTTTCGAGTTACATAGTCAATAATAACACAGTGCCATTCTTCTAATTACATTTTTATGATGTTTCACATATTATTTAGGAACATGTTATCGTTTTGGTAAGAAATTTTCAATGAAAACAGAAATGTGAGGGCGTAAAATAAGCCAAAGATCTACAGTCAACCGAATCATTTCACTTAACGAAGGTTTGCGCAAACAAAAGGAATCAGAAAGTTGTTGGAAGGATATTTTATATATATATATATATATATATATATATATATAAATTCTTCTGTAGACGTGTTTGTCCCTGAACTCCTCCTAAACGGTTTGACAAATTTTGATGAAATTTTTTTGTGTGTCTTTTTGAGTAGGTCCCTGAATGATTTAGATTCACAATTGAACCCAGTGGGTTTCGCTGCAATCGGCTTTTTTTCTATATGTGTGTTTGTCACTGAACTTCTCCTGAATGACTTGACCGATTTCGATGAAATTTTTTGTGTGTGTTTAGTAAAACACGGAGACTGTTTTTATGCTATCCCTTTGTTGTAAGTCGCCACCAGATGATGCTAAAGCATATCGCTATAAAAAGTGGTAATAATATGTATTCGAGTACGGAAAATAGGTTCGCGTTATCCACTTTATTGTTACTTACTACCAGACGGTGCTGCAGAATTTCATCTTATATACCTTCAAATGATATCCATGATGATAAGTATGCACATATATTGGAAAATGGAGAATATATTTGCGATATATATTTTTTACAATGCATTTTTTTGCCAGGACAACGTATGTCTGGTTTTTTGCTAGTAAATGCAGAAGTAGCACACACACAAGGACAAATCCAAAAGAGAATCGTCAACGATTTTTAGAAACACAGTCATTTGTATAACAAAAAACATAATAGCATCCTTTTTCTTATCTTCATTTGAGACAGGAGATGTTGTCTATTTACGGGATATTGATGTCAATCCCATGCCCAATGATCTACAGTCATATTAGACCGGCACCTGCTGTTTAAAAGAGAATTCCGAACCACTACAAGCCTCCATGGCACCGTCGAAACCTGAAGTCTGTTGACTATTCGAACCCGAAACCTGTGACACCAAGTGGTCAGACACTTGACTATCATAATCATATTCGGTATACATAAAGAGTGCTTCATTACTAATCTTATAAAAACATCCTCCCACACAAAATAAAAAAAATTTAAGGAATTTTTCTTAAGTTCCCGAGTGTACATTAGCTGCAGCGATGACGCTGAAATTCCTCAGACATGCACAAACATATAAAAAGGAATGGCAAGAACAACAAGGACAGATCAAAACAGAAAAATACATATTGATATAATATACAAAAACAGGATGAGTAGCCAGTTGTCCAGGAATTCAGCAAGAAGCATAAGAAAATATTTATTATCATAAAGATAATTTCGTCAAGAAATACGTATATTATATATATCAAAAATAAATAAATAATTCAATATGGGACATTATATTTAGTATATGATGGACTCAATTTCTCGGTAGTAATCAATTGCAAAAGTGACTAATCAAAATGATCGCTATTAATCAATGTTTAATGTTCATGACTGAAAAAGTTTTTCCCAAATAAATTTATTCATAATAAAGCATAATCTGGCAATGATCAGAGCTATTTTATTGAGAGTAATTTTAAAATAGAGCATATTTATCTTAACTCATAAATATGTTAAAAAATTCTTTCAACTAATTAATACAGATAGTTGACGTCTTGTTAGCGAAACAAAGTTGAGATTCCTACCTTCTAAACAGGTGGGAATGACATTTTGGGAATTCTAACCTTCTTTCCATTTTTCTAGAATTCAGCGGAAGGTCTTCCTGACTTACAGATTTAACGTGAGCATTTCAAGCTTCATCTCATCTTCAGTTATTGGCTTTGAGAAACGAGCAACAGAAGAAAAATAGAATGTATATTAGTTTGGTTTGGTTTGTCGCTCTACTGTCATCTTGTGCACACGAGTGCTAAACAGACCGGGACCTACAGTTTAAAGTGGATTCCGGAACCTCTAACAAATATCCATGCTCCCGCCAGGATTTGAAGCCAGGGGAAGTCTGGAAACCCTGAAGCCGGGAATGTATATTAATGACCATTTAAGTTAATGTTTTTTTTTTTCTTGAAGAACATTCTCATTTCTAGGTATGTAGTACTTAAAAAAAGCTTTTCAATTTTTTGTACTTAATTTTTCTTAAATTACAGCCAGATCATGTTCCATAATTTTGTCTTTTATCAAATTCTGGAAATTCTTTTTACAAAAATTATATATATATATATAATTATATCTTTTCAAACAAAATTGTCATGAGGCACGGTCCAGCATGGCTTCAGCAAGAGCGATGAATGGCACGGTTTTTCCATCACAAAGAGATCATAAGAACTATTCTCAGTACGAGTATAATAGTTCTGAAGTATTAAAAAGCCCTACGATTAAAAGCATTAAAACTTGACTTGGAGTGGCGTGGTGGTTAGCAGTTAGAATTTAGAACTCCATCAATTAAACTGAACGAAAGAAGTCTGAAGATGAGATGAAGTTTGAGATGACCATGTTAAATCTGTAGACCAGAAGACTTTCCGTTGGGTTCGAAGAAAATGGAAAGAGGGTTAGGATTTCCAAATGCCCTTCCCTGCTGTTGTTTGTTCTATAATATAGTGGAACTATATGGGTGGTACATCAAATAATACTTCCCCCATAATGCACCTTTAGTAAAGCTGAATCTGCTGCAGATCTTCGTCTTTATGGTAAACGACCTCAATCTAAAATGTCCAGTATTCGAAACCAACATTAATTAGTAATATATTAAATAAAATTTTATTTTATTATATATCCCCACCCCTAAGAAAACTTCATTTTTCATTTAATTCAAAAATAAATGCAAAAACGAACATATAAATTACTAAGGAATTCAAATTAAATTAAACGCTAACTATCTTTTAACTGAAATAATTTTTTTCGTTAAATTAAATATATTTGCTACTCTCTACTAATTGAATCACATGCAAAGTTCAAAAAAAATTTTGCTTTATAACCATCAAATATTCAAAGACAGCCACCAGTTAGTAAAAATTATCTTGCCTCATCCAGACCATTAGAGAATCAGAACAATCAATTTTCTGGGACTGGTGTAATTTAAATGAGTCTCTAGCGTACTCTAGAGTCTTCAGTTGGATGAATAATTTAGTTTATATTCCAGGGAAAATTTCTTTAGCGACCGAAGTGGTGAGCAACGATATCAAATATTTATTTCTCCAATTAAGTTAAATTTGTTACACCAGAACAGAAAAATAGTAGTAATTACACAGATAATTGGATAAATGATACGCTGTCAATATACTACTGTGCCTAAAAGTAAGACCGATTTTTTTTTTCAAAAACCTTTTATTTATTCTTCTAAATTTATGTCATCGCCTTCAAAGTAATCTCCTCCTGACACAATGCACTTATTCCAACTTTTTCCAATCTTCAATGCATGATCTAAAATCTATCGGCAGGGATAGCCTTCAAAGCGCGCGGCGATTCACTTTGAATCTCTTCAATCGACTCAAAACGGTCCCAGAGAGGACTTTTGAATTTAGGGAATAGCCAAAAGTCGCACGGTGTGAATACGTTGGTTGTGCCACAGTGTGAGCTGGCACATTCAGTGTTTTCGGTACCAATCGATATTGACGCGTTTGAGGCCCAAAATGGAACTGACCGATCCTTTTTGAAATTCCAACATCATCAGCAAGGTCCCTAATTGTAAATCGACGGTTTGCAAGCGCCAAATCTTTTATAATTTTCTGGACATGAGCTGGACGTGATTAACAACAATCTCTAATACTACTCAAATATCATTCTTTTGACACCATAAATAATTTTTTAGTTAAAATAAGCAATACTAATTCATAATTGATTATGCTTTAGGACATGTTAATAAGTACAGTCATTCATCATTAAAACGTCATGTTCAGTACCTCATATAAACAAGGAGAAAGCTGAGGGTGGTTATTCAAAAGGGATTCAATTTTTAAATAATTTTCAGTGGCTGTTATTGGTTCATATAAAGAAAACATTTTGCTTTTTTGAGAAATAAATAAATATTAAATTCAAATATAAAAATTAAACATGCATTATACAACATATTCTTAAAAATAATTACTGATGGTTTAAAGGTAAAAAATAATTATGCTTAATTCTTAGATAAAAATGATTATTTTTTATCCAATTTATATTATTTAAAGCAAATTATTAAAATCACAAATCTTGAGATCTTCACATATATTTTTACTTAATGGAAATTAATTAAATGTTTTATTTTCTATAATAAAAAAAAATTAATTGCGTTAACAACAATCTCTAATACTACTCAAATATCAAATTCTTTTTGCCATCATAAATAATTTTTAGTTAAAATGAAGTGTACTAATTCATAATTGATTATGTTTTATGACATGCGAACCAATACAGTCATTCATCATTAAAACGTCATGTTCAGTACCTCATATAAACAAAGAATGCTGAGGGTGGCTGTTCAAAAGGAATAAATTTTTAATAATTTTCAGTGGCTATTATTGGTTTATATAAAGAAAACATTTTGATAAAAATAACTAAATAATAATTTCAATTATAAAAATTAATCATGCATTATACAACATGAGTACATATATTTATAATAAATTTGGATAAAGAAATTCCACATAGTAATTTGCCTTATTTTACCACGAACATAATATATATGCATCAATTATAACTTTCGGTTAATTATAGCAACAAATGTTTAAATAGAATTAAATGCTTAAAACGCGCTGTTTTAACCTTAGTATCTTTGAGGAACTATATTGTCCTCGTGTGTTAGATCTCGTGGACGATATTGTCCGTGTGTGTGTTTCAGCACCGCTTAAAAACTTAACTTTTGAAAGTCTGATTTTTTTTTCTTATTCAATTCCTTTTTATTAGCTCACACTCTCCCTATATATATCTTGTTCAAATTTTCAATCGTTCATAAAAACTTTTTATTCATCCACACAATTTCAAATACATTTTTTTTTGAAGTAGTGGATGACACATGATGTTAATACAGTTTTTCAAATATTAATTCAGTAATTAAATTTAATTAATTAATTTTAGTCTTTTTTAGATTTAAGTTGCATATATCTACCAATAGATGGCGCGCCAGATAAACTTAGAAAAAGGAATGAAAATTATTTGTAAAGGTCTTTCCCAATATAGTGAAAAATAAGTAGGAATTGACTTTAAAAAAAAAAATTTATTTTATTACTTGTTTAGTGATTCATTTCAAAAATTCGTAGCTGAAAATTACAAAAAATATTTCGTACTTAAATAAAAACCTTATTGTTTTTATAACAATCAAATTTTATTGCCAAACATCCTTCATAAAATTTCATTTAAAAGAATTTTAACTTGAATTAATTAATTTTAATTAATTTTTACTTTGAATTAATTCAAAATTAAAACGGTTTTAAATACAATGTGTTATTTTTAATTAAAAATAAATAATTTTTTCTTCGTAATAGAATATTTAAATCCAAATTGTTTGGCTAAATTCTGTTATTTCATACGATGTAAATATATTAAAAGAAAGAATTGATGGTTTAAAATTTGTTAAGAAATATGAAATTTATTTGTTTTGAAGAGATAAATTTCGGTATTACAAGTTTAACGGAATATTAACTGAAATTAATTTCCTTTTATTAAACTTAAGAACATTAAAACGTTAAACTTAAGAAACGTTTAAAAATGAATATTTACGGTTGTTCGGAAAAAATTCTTATTAAAAAGCACATATATTTTATTTTAATTTTAAATTGAATATTTCATTTAAATAAAAATAATCGAATAGAAAAAAATAATATATTATTAACTTTAAACGCGCAATTAATGATTCTTAACTAATATGTCTACATCAAAAAAATTGTTCCTTATAAAAAATACAAGGTACGAATTATTTATCTTCTACCTGCCTAAGTTGCGTTTTCTGAGAATTTCGAAAATTTTCCTTTATTTCCAAAGTAAAGGAAACATTTCCTTGAAATACTTTGAAAATATGAAATATATTCGCAGATTTGAATTATTCAAATCCATAAACAACTCGTTCTATTCAGTATTGCGAAAGCAGCAAATAGGTAATTTTTAGTCAAACAACTGAAAAGGAATCTTTATATTCACAAAACCCTAAACAATAAATATATATTTTTTTTTCATGTAAACATAAAACTTGTTTAGACTTCACAAAGTACAAATTTTTTTTTTTTCGCCAAAACCAAGTATTACGTTCCATTATCATCCATGAAATCCCAACGGCTCTTTGGCAAACAATTATTCAGAGAGTTCAACTCTCAAAACCACGCTTATGACAAACATTTAAAGAAAGAAATAATACTTCCTCTGAAATGGAAGAATGTGTCTCGAAATGAGGAAGCTACGAGAGTGGAATCTCTCGAGAGGTGAATAAGAAGATCTCTGAAAACCGCTTTTCTATTCCGCAAAGGTGATTTGTCATCGTCTTCGAGAGATCTCTTTGGGTCTCTCGAGAACTCTTGAGGAGTACTTGACTTCAACAAAGGGATTTTGAATCCGATACCGGGAGTTTTATTTTGGAAGTTCGAGGTGTAAGGTATCAAAAGGATGTCATCAATTTAAAATGGATGGTGTTAATTTGAAAAGAGCATTTTGTGTTTGTATAAGATAGAAAATACTTAAGATAATGCTTATTCATATTTTTAATAAGAGCTTCTATTTATTTTCTCAAAATATATAACATTTTAATGAGTACGGATGCTGGAATTCATTTTTAATTCAGTACTAAAACGAGAATTTTTGTATAAACTACCATTATTCTAATGCAATGACTCATGGTATACCAGGTATCCATGCATGGTATACCATGGATACTCATTGCTCATGGTATACCATGCATTAATGCTCATAGTATTGCACATATGGTAACATTCCTTCTACCTAGATTTCATGTTGTTTTAAAGACATTTGACTCGATATACTATAATAATTAATTGATCTGTGAGGAGTTACTTGTTATTTATTACTTGTTGCTGTTTAAATTTATGCTCCATTATCTCTTTTAAGGAATCAAAATGAAGAAAAAGAAAAAAAAAAATTTTCATGTAAACATAAAACTTGTTTAGACTTCAAAGTACAACATTTATTTTTGTCAATAACCAAGAATTACGTTCCATTATCATCAATAAATCCCAATAGCACATATAGCACATCGGCAAACAATTATTCAGAGTTCAACACTCAAAACCGCGCTTTTGACAAACATTTAAAGAAAAAGAAAGAAATAATACTTCTCCTTCCTCTGAAATGGAAGAATGTGTTTGAAATGTGGAAGCTACGAGAGTGAAATCTCTCGAGAGGGGAATAAGAAGATCTCTGAAAAGCGCTTTTCTATTCCGCAAAGGTGATTTGTCATCGTCTTCCAGAGATCTCTTTGGGTCTCTTGAGAGCTCTTGAGGAATACTCGACCTTAACAAAGGGATTTTGAATCCGATACCAGGAGTTCTGGGTTTTATTTTGAAAGTTCGAGGTGTAAGGTATCAAAAGGATGTCATCAATTTAAAATGGATGGTTTTAATTTGAAAAGAGCATTTTCAGTTTATATAAGACAGCATGCATAGTACGTAAAATTAAATTAATTCTTATTCATATGTTTAATAAGATCTTCTACGTATTTTCTGAAAATGTGTAATCTTTTCATGAGAAATTCATTTCTAATTCCGTACTAAAACGAGCGTTTTCGTTTGATCTAGTATTTTAATGCAAACACTAATGCTCATGATATTGTACATACTGTCACATTCATTCTGCCTTGATTTCATGTTGCTTTACAGACATTTGACTCGATGTCCTACAATAATTAAATTATCTGCTTAGAGTTGCATTTTTATTTAATACTTGTTGCTGTTTAAATTTATGTTTCATTACCTCTTTTAAGGAAGGAAAATAAAGCCAAAGAAATATTTTTTTTTTCAAACATAAAACTTGTTTAGACTTCACAAAATACAACATTCTTTTTGTCGAAAACCAAGAATTACGTTCCATTATCATCCATGAAATCCCAGTTCAGCACATCAGCAAATAATTATTCAGAGAGTTCAACTCTCAAAACCACGCTTATGACAAACATTTAAAGAAAGGAAGAATACTTCCACTGAAATGGAAGAATGTGTCTTGAAATGAGGAAGCCACGAGAGTGAAATCTCTTGAGAGGTGAATAAGAAGATCTCTGAAAAGCTCTTTTCTATTCCGCAAAGGTGATTTGTCATCGTCTTCCAGAGATCTCTTTGGGTCTCTAGAGAGCTCTTGAGGAGTACTTGACTTCAACAAAGGGATTTTGAATCCGATGCCAGGAGTTTTGAGTTTTATTTTTGAAGCTCGAGGTGTAAGGTATCAAAGGATGCCATCAATTTAAAATGGATGGTTTTAATTTGAAAAGAGCATTTTCTATTTGTATAAGATAGCATGCGTGGCAAGTAAAATTAAATTAATTCTTATTCATATTTTCAATAAGAGATTCTATGTATTTTCTGAAAATATATAATCTTTTAATGGGAAATTCATTTCTAATTTCATACTAAAACGAGTGTATTTGTTTAATCTAATATTATTCTAATGCAAACATGAATTCACTATTGGTGTCATACATTTGGTAGCAATCATTCTGTTATTTTACAGACATTTGACACGATGTTCTACAATAATCAAAAGATTAACGAGGAATTGCATGTTATTTATTACTTGTTTATGTTTGAATTTATGCTCCATTATCTTTTTTAAGGAATCAAATTGAAGACAGATAAATAATTGCTGCCAAATATTTCTTAGTGATTTTAAAAGCTTTGACGTTAAATCAGAAGTTTATAAGTTCTGATTCTGATAGGTAATTAGAATTTTAAATGGATTGGAATAAAATTTCCATAATTAAAAATATATATAGGAAGGAAAAAACTTATTCATCATAGTTCTAACAATTTTTTCGATTTTTAATTAAAAAAGATTAATTTGAAAAAAACTGATTCTTGACGTGGTTAATGAATATTTTTTAAATAAATGTCTGCCTTGTTTTTCAGAGGTACTTTGACCTAAATAGTGTGTAAGCTTTGATACCACTAGCTGCTCGAACTACAATGACTTTTTCTTGTGAAATTAGTAGAGAAATTCATTTCTAATTCTACTTAAACGAGTGTTTTTGTTTAATCTAGTGTTATTTTAATGCAAACACGAATTCACTAATAGTATCATACATTTGGCAGCAATCATTCTATCATGATTTTATGTTATTTTACAGACATTTGATCCGATATCCAACAGTAATCAAAAGATTGGCAAGGAGTTGCATGTTATATATCACTTGTTGCTGTTTGAATTTACGTTACATTATCTTTTCAATGAATCAAAATGAAGACATTTATAGTAATCAACCAAATATTCCATTGTGATTTCTAAAGTTTTGGCGATAAATCAGAGACAGACATTTGATCAGATGTTTTACAGTAATCAATAGATTGAGGGGAGTTCATGTTATTGTTGCTGTTTGAATTTACGTTACATTATCTTTTTAAGGAATCAAAATGAAAACATTTATAATAATCAACCAAACATTGCATTGTGATTTCTAAAGTTTTGGCGATAAATCAGAGACAGACATTTGATCAGATGTTTTACAGTAATCAAAAGATTGAGTGGAATTCATGTTATTGTTGCTGTTTGAATTTAAGATCTATTATCATTATTTTTTAAAGAAATAAATGAAGACAGGTAAATAATAGTAGCCAAATATTGCACAGTTTTGAATTTAAGATTATCTTTTTTTAAGAAATAAAATGAAGACAGGATTTTAAAAGCTTTGGCGATAAATTGGAGGTTTATAGTTCTGATTCTAATGGATAATCCGCATATAAAATGAATCCAAATAAAATTTCTGTAATAAAAAATAAATAAGACGGAATAAAAATTTATTAATATAATTTACAACAATGTTTTTGATTTTTATTTAAAAGATGTATTTGAAAAAATGCTGATTCTTGACCAAATCGCCAATTAAACAAATAAAAGGACTGCTGCAGTAAATTTTTGCCTTAAAACACCATTATGCCAAAATTAATTACCAATATTTACTATTACGAAAGCATTGATTACTAAATAGTTATCACGTTAATTTTTATTGCTTAATTGCTATTACGTAAAATTTTATCGCTTCAAAGCCAAATTTATCACTATTACTCGAAAATGTATAACTAAATTCCATTCAATGATATTTATTCGTTTAAACTTTTAATTAATATTGGTTACAAAGAACTGGCTATATTAATGTTTACTAATAATGCTTACTTTATATTGAAATAAAAGTTATAGCATTTTTCATGATATTATACATAAATTCAAATCCAGTCTTAATTTTCTGAAAAGCCTTGCTAAATTAATATGTTTTTATCTTTCCTTCCAATCCAGTTATATTGTTCGCAAAAAGAAAATAATAAACTTTGCTATCTATGAGTGTTTATATAACAATCATTTTCTTTCTTTTTTATTGGGGATTTGGAACAATGCAACAGTCCACAAAGATCGATGACATTTTCCCTCAATCTCAGCATAGTAAAAATGATCACCAGCTCTAAAAGCCAATTTCCTTCTCTAGTATTAGAGAGATTGATGGCAAGTAACTGATTCCAAATTAATCACATTGTGTCGTAACCGTACACAACCTATCTCGATTCAATTATTGTTGTTGTGTCGGCGAGTATTTTTTGATGAAGGGTAAGTAATTAATTCTCTGTGGCTAAAAGCTTGTATAACATACATTTCCCATTCTCATTCTTCTTGATGAGTATTCCACATAAATTCTCATACATGACAATCTTTTCTATTTGTGTCTGAAAATGTAGTTATTTATATCGAAATAATTTGTAGTTTTATTATGTGTTACTTTTTTTTTTTTCTTAGTCTATTTTGTTTTTGTGTATATTTTTTATTATTTTATATATATTTAAATAGTTGTTCAAAAACCTTTTTGAAATTTTTATATTTGAAATATTATACAAAACGAGTTTTTTTTTTGTACTGTTTGAAATTAACTTCACTTACAATCGCAACCCGTTACTTGACGCATTTTGGTGAAAATATAGTTTATTATTACTCTAGATATTAAAACAAACGCGCAAAAATATAAAATGCGAGCATTTATCGTATCATATCTTTATATTATACAAATTTAAAAACTTATCGGCAGAAATCTAGTATTCTGTATCCCTTCTGCCAAATTCATCGCCAACTTGCCAAATCGCCAAGCAAGCAAACAAAATAACTGCCGCAATAAGTTTTTGCCGTGATAAAACGCCATTAAGCGAAAATTCATCACTAAAAATCGCTATTACATTAACATTGATCACTGAATCGCTATTACCCAATATTTACCAAATCGCTATTACGTTAATTTTTATTGATAAATTTCTATTACGCCAAATTGTATCGTTTTACTGCCAAATTTAGCACTATTATGTGAAATTTTATTGCTAAATTGTTATTACGCTAACATCGATTACTAACTCTGTTAATTTTGAACATCGATTACTAACTGTTAACATCGATTACTAACTGTTAATTTTTATTGCCAAATTCTATTACTCCAAATTTTATCACTATTATGGGAGAAATTATTTCTAAATACCATTCAGTGATACAAATGAAATTATTTGTTTCAATTTTTAATTAATATTGGTCCTATAGAAACGGCTATATTAATAATGATTACCTTATATTGAAATAAAAGTGAATTCTGAAATTCAACATTTTTAAAATATTGAAATAAAAGCATTTTTCAGGATATATTAAAATTCAAATCCATTCTTAATTTTCTGAAATGAATTGCTAAATTAAGACTTTTTATCTTTTCTTCCAATCCATTTATATTGTTCGGAAACGAAAAAGTAATAAGCTTTACTGTCTACAAATGTTTTTATAACAATCATTTCCTTTCTTGAACTTTTTATTGGGGATTTGGAACAATGCAGCAATAGTCTCCAAAGATCGATGACATTTTCCCTCAATCTCAGCATGGTAAAAATGATCACCAACTCTAAAGCCAATTTCCTCCGCTAGTATTAGAGAGATTGATGGCAAGTAACTGATTCCAAATTAATCACATTGTGTCGTAACCGTACACAACCCATCTAGACTTCAATTATTGATGTTGTGTCGGCGAGTATTTTGATGGAGGGTAAGTAATTAATTCTCTGTGGCTAAAAGCTTATGTAACATAACTTTCCCATTCTCATTCTTCTTAATGAGTATTCCACATAATTTCTCATACGCGTCTGTACATGAAAATCTCTTCTACTTGTCTCTCTGAAAATGGAGTTATTCAAACCAAAATAATTTATAGTTTTATTAGATGGTTCTTTTTTTTTCTTAGCCTATTTCATAGATCTAGGCTGTACCTTAATAAATTAAATCTTTGCGTATATTTTTATTATTTTTATATATTTAAATAGTTTGTTCAAACAAAATTTTTTTAAATATTTATATTCGAAACTTTAATATCAAAAAACTTTTTATAAAAACTTTTTTTCACGCGCTTTACCTGAAAATACTTAAAACAGGTTTAAAAATACGTATAACTTTTCTCACAAGTTTAATATAATTATTTAACTTTACAAAATAAGAAAATTAAAATATTCCGGTTTTTTTTTTTTTTATTATTTTAGAAAATTATTAATTAACAAACAAATTATAAATTCATCTAATTTGTTTGCTCAATAATTCACTGAAGACACAAGCATCTTATTATAAAATGGAATATATATCTAAAACGAATCTTAATTATACAATATTTCTCATATAATCCAGCGTTGCATGGCTTCAGAAAAAAAAATTATTAACTCTTTTATTTAGAATTCATGTCTGTTAAAGGTTGCATCTTCTCTTTTTCAGCTCTTGAACAGGCTAATCTTTCGCTTTTATTTTATCTATTAAATTAATTATGATTTTCTATAGGTATATCTGCAGTCCTTCACTTCAAGCGATTCTGGTCTGATTGAATAGTTTTCTTTTCATAGGCGGCTTTGAAAATTTAGCCATAAAAACCAGTGTGTCGTTCAACGAACTCCTTCCCATAACTTCACTCTGAGACAGGCGTGACACCCCCATGGCAATCAAACATCTGGAGACGGGAGTCAAAAGAAAGGATCGAAAATTCCGATAGTACAACAACATAAAAAATAACGTCATTCATGAAAAATTAACCATTTACGAAAAGTCGCCAAATTGGCATAAATCGCTAAATTGGCATAATTTGTTAACGAATATTGATTTCAACTTAAAATTTTTTTAATGTTTGATCTTGGCTTTATATTAATTTCTGCCAATTTTGGGGTAATTTGGATGTAAATTGAGGTTTACATAGGCTGTCACACACAAACACTATGAGAACTTATATAGAGATATTCAGGAAAAAAAACATTACAAAAATTGATAAAATCAGTTTTCAAAAAATTAATAAATGATAATGGTAAAGTATAAACTAATAATAAGGATGGTGATGCTGTAATTCTAAATTTTTTTATAAATATTCAAATAAATTGATACAATTGAAGAAATTTTATATAATAAAATAGAAATACTATTTTAGTAGAATGCAATTTGTTCGTGACATCAAAAATTAGATATGATCTGCCATCAATATATTTGATACATACTTGATCTGTTGTATATTATTTTTTAAATTGAAATCTAATAAAATCATTAAATTCAAATTAATCCATCTATTTTCACTATAAAAATTTCCCTACAAAAGTTTAAATTTTGTCCTTTAACTGTATCTGACCTTAGGTCCATTAGGTCCATTATAACCATTTTATCAATTTTTAACTGAAATCTAATAGACTAATAAAATTCAAATTTATTTATCCATTTTCAATATAAAAATTTGCCTTTAAAAGTTTAAATTTTGTCTTTTATAAGTATCCATCCTTGTGTCCATTAAATGTAGGTTAAATCCTTTTAATTTATAGCCATTATCCATTTTATTATTTTAAACTGAATTCTAATAGACTCACAAAATTCAAATTAATTTATCCATTTTCAATATAAAAGTTTGCCTCCAAAAGTTTTAATTATGTACTTGAATTTAATCCAAAAACACTATATTTTATATAAAAACATCCAAAAACACTTTTTTTTTTTATATTTATCAAAGCTTAATAAAGGATTTATAGACAATAAATGTATTATTTAAAATCTATGAATAAAATATAATACTGCATAATCATTGTAATAAAAATAAGATGCCATGAATGAATTTGATAATTTTCAGTAAATAAGGAATTTTTTAAATGCTTTTGTATACATTTTCTTTTTTTATACTTTCAGCATTCTTTGTTATTTATGTTTCCTTAATATCTATTTTTCTTCTGAACCGATTGGTGGAACAGAAAAATTACATCATAAAAATTCCTCATATCACTATCTATAAAGAGATGAAGAAACTTCTATCATGAGAAACGTGCTGAGACCACGCAATTATATCATCTTCTTCTTTTCCCAGCAAGATCAATAGTAAAAAAAAGAGTAAGAAGAAATAAAAACCTTCCAACTGAGAATAGCTAGTTTCGATGTTCAGTTCAGCGGACATGGGGGCCTTTAATATAGCCATAAACATAAACCTAAAGCTGGGCCTTCCATATGTTTAACAGCAGCCATTTATGAGTTCTGCCTTGTTAAATGCCCTGCCTAGTCAATGGATTTGAACTGTCTATTGCTTTCCTTTCATGAACAGGAAAGGCGTTTATATTTATCTTTATATAGAAATCACTAGCAATTTATTATAAAAATATAATTATGAAATGGTTATGATGTAGGATGTATTGTTTTATTTGCGAATTATGTTAAATTTCTAAGGATGATTAATAATTAAAAATGAGATTAAGTTTTCATTAAATAATCCAAATATCCAATGATTGCTCTGGGGTTATGCATGCTATTTACTTCAATTTTAATTTTTATATTTGTTACAAATTTTTATATTTGTTAATTTTTATATTTGTTAATTCTAAAATTATTATTTTATCTTCTAATTAACTTATTTATAGTGATTAATAATAACATCAGAGTAGTATTTCGTTAAATAATCTAAATATCCAATGATTTTTGCTGATATGTTTTCTGCTGTTATGTATGCAATTTACTTTAATTTTAGATTTAATTTTATTACAAAAATATAATCTTTTTGAAATTATTTTTATGTTGGATGTTTTCGTTAAATAATCCAATTATGCAATGATTGCTCTGCTTTTATCTATGCAATTTACTTCCATTTTAATTTTTAATGTTACAAAAATATAATTCTGAAATAGTTTTGATGTAGGATGCATTATTTTATCTGGACATTATGTTAAATTACTAATGATTGTTATTTAATTAGAATTTTACTGGCAATTGCTATTTTACTGAACTCTATATTAGAATATATTATATACTCATAAAATTCAAATTAATTCATCCATTTTCAATATAAAAATTTGCCTTCAATAGTTTATATTATGTCCTTAAATTTCCTCAAAAAACACTTCCATAACTTTTTTATCATTATCACACCACTTAATAAAGAGTTTATATAAAATAAATATTTTATTTAAAATCAATGAATAAAGTATAATACTGAATAATCATTGCAATAACAATAAGATGCCATGAATGAATTTGATAATTTTCAGTAACTAAGCCTTTTTTAATAATGTTTTTGTTTACATTTTCCTTTTTATACTGACAGCATTCTCTTCAACTATTTAATGTTTCCTTAATATCTATTTTTCTTCTAAACAGATTGATGGGACAGAAAAACTACATCATAAAAATTCCTCATATCACTATCTATAAAGATACGGAGAAACTTCTATCATGAGAAACGTGCTGAGACCACGCAATTATATCATCTTCTTTTCCCAGCACGATCAATAAAAAAAAAGAGTAACAAAAATAAAAAATCTTCCAACTGAGGATAGCGAGTTCGATGTTCAGTTCAGCGGACATGGGCCCTTTAATATAGCGATAAACATAAACCTAAAGCTGGGCCTTCCATATGTTTAACAGCAGCCATTTATGAGTTCTGCCTTGTTAAATGCCCTGCCTAGTCAATGGATTTGAACTGTCTATTGCTTTCCTTTGATGAACAGGAAAGTCGTTTATATTTATCTTCGTATAAACAAGTAATATAAAAAAAAAAATGTTAAAGTCAATTTCTTTTTTTTCCACTATATTGCAGAAAGTCCTTTATAAATAATTTTCATTCATTTTTTTAACTTTATCTGGTGCCATCTATTAGTAGATGCATGCAACTTAAATCTAAAAAGAAACTAAACTTAATTATTGAATTAATATTTTAAAAACTGTATTAACATCCAGTGTCAACCACAACAAGTTCAAAAAAATGTATTTGAACTTGAGTGGATGAATAAAAAGTATTTTATGAACGATTGAAAATTTGAACAAGATATATATAGGAGAGTATGAGCTCATAGAAGGAATTGAAAAAGACGTGCAATTTATTATAAAAAATATATTTATAATGTAGTATGTATTACTTTATCTTCGCATTATATTAAATTGCTAATGATTATTAATAATCAAACATGAGAGTAAGTTTTCAAAATGATTGTTCTGCTGTTATGTATGCAATTTATATTAATTTATATTTTTTAATATTAAAAAATATAATTATGAAATAGTTATGATGTAGGATGTATTATTTTATCTGCACATTATGTTAAATTTCTAATGATTATTGATAATCAAACATGAGAGTAAGTTTTCCCAATGATTTCTCTGCTGTTATATATGCAATTTACTTTAATTATAATTTTTAATTTTATTACAAAAATATAAATTTGAAATTATTTTGATGTAGGATGTATTATTTTATCTGCGCATTATGTTAAATTGCTAATGATTATTAATAATCAAATATAAGGGTATGTTTTTGTTAAATAATCCAATTATACAATGATTGCTCTGTTGTTATGTATGCAATTTATTTTTAATTTAAATTTTTAATTTAATTCTGAAATAGTTATGATGTAGGATGCAATATTTCTGGAACATTGTTAAATTGTTAATGATTGTTATTTAATTAGATGTTTACTGGCAATTGCTACTTAATTGAGCTCGATATAAGGAATATAATATATATACTGTAAAATTCAAATTAATTCTTCCAATTTCAATATAAAAATTTGGCTTCAAAATTTTTATTATGTCCTTAAATTTCCTCAAAAACACTACCATAATTTTTTTTTTTTATATTTATTAAACCAGCTTAATAAACTTATAGAAAATAAATATTTTATTTAAAATCAATGAATAAAATATATCACTTCTTAGTCACTGTAATAACAATAAGACATTTTCTAAAAATGTTTTTGTATACACTTTCCTATTTATACTGGCAGCATTCTCTTCAACTATTTATGTTTCCTTAATATCTATTTTTCTTCTAAACCGATTGGTGGAACAGAAAAATTACATCATAAAAATTCCTCATATCACTATCTATAAAGATACGAAGAAACTTCTATCATGAGAAACGTGCTGAGACCACGCAATTATATCATCTTCTTTTCCCCAGCACGATCAATAGTAAAAAAAAAAAAGAATAAGAAGGAATAAAAATCTTCTAACTGAGGATAGCGAGCTTCGATGTTCAGTTCAGCGTACATGGGGCCCTTTAATATAGCGATAAACATAAAGCTAAAGCTGGGCCTTCCATATGTTTAACAGCAGCCATTTATGAGTTCTGCCTTGTTAAATGCCCTGACTAGTCAATGGATTTGAACTGTCTATTGCTTTGCTTTGATGCGCAAGAAAGGCTTTTTTATATTTATCTTTATATAAAAGACGATTTATTTATTATAAAAATATATTTATGAAATAGTTATGATGCAGGATATATTTTTCTGGACCTTATGTTAAATTGCTAATGATTATTAATAATAAAAAATTAGAGTAAGTTTTCCTTAAATCTGCATATCCAATGATTGCCCTGTTATTATGTATGCAATTTACTTTAATTTTAATTTTTAATTTTATTAAAAAATATAATTCTGAAATAGTTTCTAAATAGCAGGATGTATTGTAAAATATAATTTGAATAACACGATGCATTATTTTATCTGCGCATTTTGTTAAATTGCTTATGATTATTAATAAACATACATGAAAGTAAGTTTTCATTAAATAAACCAAATATTGCTCTATTGTGATGCATGCGATTTACTTTAATTTTAATTTTTAATTTTATGACAAAAATAGATGATGTATATGATGCAGAAAGTATTATTTTATCTGCACATTACGGTAAATTGCTAATTATTATTAATAATCAAACATGTCAGTAGGTTTTCGTTAAATAATCCAAATATCCAATAATTGCTCTGCTGTTATGTTGGTAATTTACTGTAATTTTAATTTTTATATTTATTATAAAAAATATAATTCTGAAATAGTTAGGATGCAGGATGTATTATTTTATCTTCTAATTAATTTAAATTGCTAGTGATTATTAAGAACATGATGGTAGATTCTCTTTAAATAATCCAAATATCCAATGATTTCACTACTGTTATGTATGCAATTTACATTAATTTTAATTTTTAATTTTATTACAAAAATAGAATTTTGAAATTATTTTGATGTAGGGTGTATTATTTTATTTGGGCATTATGTTAAATTGCTAATGGTTGTTATTCAATTAGGTGTTTACTGTCAATTGCTACTTAACTGGACTCTGTATTATAAATATATTATATACTCATAAAACTAAAATTAATTCATCCATTTTCAATACAAAAATTTGGCTTCAAAAGTTTATATTATGCCCTTAAATTTTCTCCAAAAACACTACCATATTTTTTTTTTTTATTTTATATTTATTATTTTTTTTATATTATGGAAAATAAATATTTTATTTAAAATCAATGAATAAAGTATAATATTACATAGCCATTGTAATAACAACTGGATTATTTTCAGTGAATAAGACATTTTTTAAACTGTTTTCGTATGCATTTTCTTTTTAATACTTTCAGCATTCTCTACTTTATGTTTCCTTAATATCTATTTTTCTTCTAAACCGATTGCAGGAACAGAAAAACTACATCATAAAAATTCCTCATATCACTATCTATAAAGATACGAAGAAACTTCTATCATGAGAAACGTGCTGCGACCACGCAATTATATCATCTTCTTTTCCCCAGCACGATCAATAGTAAAAAAGAGTAACAAGAAATAAAAACTTTCCTACTGAGGATAGCGAGCTTCGATGTTCAGTTCAGCGGACATGGGGCCCTTTAGTATAGCTATAAACATAAACCCAAAGCTGGGCCTTCCATATGTTTAACAGCAACCATTTTATGAGTTCTGCCTTGTTAAATGCCCTGCCTAATCAATGGATTTGAACTGTCTATTGCTTTGCTTTGATGAACAAGAAAAGCGTTTATATTTATTTTTACAGAAAAAAAGACGAACAATTTATTACAAAAATATAATTGTGATATAGTTATGATGTAGGTTGCATCATTACATATGCGCATTATGTTAAATTGCTAATTGAATTGCTTAATGATTATTAATAATCAAACTTGAGACTAGGTTTTTCTTAAATAATCTGCATATCCAATGATTGCTCTGCTGCTATGTATGCAATTTACTTTAATTTTAATTTTTATATTTATTGAAAAAACACATAATTCTGAAATTATTATTTTATCTTCTAATTAACTTAAATTGCTAGTGATAATTAGTAACATGATAGTAGGATTTTCGTTAAATAATCCAAATATCCAATGATTGCTCTATTGTTATATGTACAATTTACTTTAATTTTAATTTTTTATATTTATTAAAAAATATAATTCTGAATTAGTTATGATGCAGTATGTATTATTTTATCTGCGTATTATGTTAAATTGCTAATCATAATTAATAATCGAACATGAGAGTAAGTTTTTGTTAAATAATCTAAATATCCAATGATTGTTCTATTGCGATGTATGAAATTTACTTTTTAATTTTAAATTTTATTACAAAAAATGTATGATGTATATGATGCAGGATGTATTATTTTATCTGCGTATTATGTTAAATTGTTAATGAATATTAATAATAAAACATGAAGGTAGGTTTTCGTTAAATAATCCATCCAAATATCCAATGATTGCTTTGCTGTTATGTATGCAATTTACTTTAATTAAAATTTAATCCAAACTAAGAATATTTCATGAAGTCTATGACAGCAACAGATATACTCCTAATACTGAGTTCAGTTAAGTAGCAATGTGCCAGTAAACAGCTAATTGAGTAACAATTGCTCTTTCAGCATTAAATCTTTTTCGCATCCTCTTCTCTAATTAATAAAAGTCAAATGAAAATCTTTTAAGCGTTTGATTCAATTGACAGGCAAAACCTGTCTTTCCATAACAACTTGTTAAACTTATTTCACATACATAATATGACAGATTTATTAATATTCCCAAATTGTATGCACAAGTTGTCATGCTTTGTGGATAATTCATTGAGTATACATTTTATTTTAATTCAAGAGTAAGGTTCTGAAAAATGTTAAAATAAACTTTGTGATATTATTATTTATTATTACTACCATATTTGTTTTTTAACTATTATCGGAACATTATGAAAGTGAAAATTCATTTGCAATATATATATATATATATATATATATATATATATATATATAAAGCAATGATAATTCTCGAAAATATACTGCGGTATTATTAAAATATTTTTAATGTAAAAGACAAGTTCTAAATCTCTCTCTATGTGATGGTTAAAATGTTCGACTTCTAAATTAATACTAGTACGTTATCCACATCACTGGGCTTAGGGCTGCCCCTTTACAGTATTGAAAATTATGTGGCAAAAAAATTATGTTTGTCAATTTTGAATGAACAACCCCAAAGTGTCAACAGAGGAAATTTCCATCTTCTCCTCATGGCGTAGTCCAATGGAAAGACATTCCTGTCTACAGATTTATCGGGAGCTTCAAATTCTAAGCTGATGTAGATCACTTTAAAACCCAATACGTAAACCAAAAATGAAAGTTCCTGACTCTACGCTTGGTATAAACTAGTTAATTCTGTAGACTGAAAAAAACCTAATAAGTTTGATTAATTTAAACTATTGCTGCCTGTAAGGATCCACTATACATTCCCACAACGAACCACAACCTTGAACTCAACTTTGAACTTTGATAGATCCTCCTTTCAAAGCGGCTTGGCCACCTACGTTAGACTTTGGACTTTTTTCTCCGTAAGATTTTGTAACCGAGAATGGGAGAGGGGAGAAAGAGAAAAGAGAGTGTGTGGTGTTGAGAGAAGAGTTCCAGGCAGTTCGGAGGGTATACAAAGAACGAACTGGCTTAAACGAACACGATCTTGTAAATGTTCAATGTTCTTGTTTCTTCAAAAATTAAATTAAATGTTTAGCTACCAAATTTATTAAAATTTTCTAAGACAGCATCAACAATTGTAACACATAACAAACATAATCAAAATTATATATTCGTTATATAATTTTGCTTATGTTTGTTATGTGTTACTGTGCGATGGTAGCTAAACATTTAATTTAATTTTTGAAGAACAATTTTTGAAGAAACAACAAGAATCGAAACAAACAGTTTCAAACATGAAACAACACTGAATCAAGACCACATGCATATCTTGTCCCAACGTTTATTCTGTCCCTGGTAGGTTCCAGGTGTGGTAGCTCGAGGATCTATTAAAAATTGTACTCTAGTATAAAACGCCAAGTGTTTTAACATGTTCATATTCCAGAAACTTATATTCATAAATGTCTATAAATTAGGAAAACATCTGACAATAAAACATACAAAAACATCTGAACATCAATACATGAAAACATCTAACAATTACAATTAATTACACAAAAACATATGACAATCATTGCATAAGCAATCTGAAGATAGCATGATAGTTTTATTCAATTCCTAGTATTAGTTCCACCCTATATATATATCAATTTTCAATCGTTCATAAAATACTTTTTATTCATCCACTCAAGTTCAAATACATTTTTAAAACTTGTAGTGGAGGACATTTTTGATATTAATACAGTTTTTTCAATATTAATTCATTAATTAAATTTATTTAATTAATTATAGTTTTTTTATGTTTAAGTTGCATGCATCTAATAATAGATGACACCAGATGTAAGAGGAAAATTTCCACTTTATTTGTAAAGGACTTTTCTGCAATATAGGGAAAAAAATGTAGGAATTGACTTAAATTTTTTTTTAGATTACTTGTTTAATTTTTATTAACAGTTTATATACAGACATGCAAGATAGAATTCTGGACTTTCTAATTTCTTTTTTGATGTATGGAATGAGATAGTATACTTTTTAATGTAGTGAAGAAAAGGAGTTACTCCTTTTTATATTTGTCTTTTTCTTAATCAATGAAAAGCTTACAAAGGGCATTTAATTATGCAGAAAGTTTTACCTCCCATACTATAATCCTTATAATAAACAATAGAAAGATGCATGCCTTATTTAGACTGAATGGAATTTGTAAAATTTAGGTTTTTTTTTAGATTTAAGCTGCATGTATCTAATAATAGGTGGCGCCAGATGTAAGAGGAAAATTTTAACTTTATTTGTAAAGTAGGAATTGAATTTAAAAAAAAAATATATATTTATATTACTTGTTTTTTAATGCGATGATCAAACTATGCTAAAATTGAATATTAAATATTAATGAGAATATATCTCCTTTCCATTTAAAAATCTAATTCTAATTTTGCAATTTTTGATTTAACCGATCAAATTCCTATAAATCTTTTAAATCTTTATAAATTTTCATTTTGCCTACTGTAAATGTACTACAATTATAACCTTTTTTCATAAACTACAATGATTCAACTTAAACTTACGAGTCTTCTAACAAGTTGAAGATAATAATTAGAGGCTAATTTTTGTTTGTCTTTAGCTAATTTTTGTTTGTCTTTAGCTAATTTAATTCAACAAATACAACATCGCTTAAGAAACAAAAATATAAAACTTTTTATTAAAATATTAAAACTTTTGAAAGCATTTATTTCCTTTGTCATCACAAAAGTATTTTCAAAACTGAGAAAGAAAGATTTTAGCTTCAGATCTTTAAATTATAAAAAGATGTGAGGGAAATATTTCATCTTGAAAAAGAAAATTAAATCAGTTTCTTCGTCTTTAATCCCGAAATCAATTTTTAAAAGAAAGATTTCTCATTTAAAAATCAAAGCTCCGGACATTTTGATTGCCATTAAAAAAAAAAAAAGAATAAAAATATGTTTGATATTCAGTTTAGAATCGTAAAATCCCTGAATTGCAATTTTTTAATATAATTTCATTATTTAGTTTCCGCAAAATTAGTCATTCCATTCATTTAATAAATTTATAATTTTGTTAATGCTATGTAAATATTTTATCGTAACTTAATAAATTATTGTTTTTATTTTAATGAAATCAATGTTGCAATTTTTTTATTTAAGTTTAAGAATTGCAATGACTCTGAATTCTCCAATCTTTCACAAACTATGAAACTTCTATAAATTTTTAATTCAGTTAAATTCGACACATTGAAAGAACTTATTTCCCTAATTTTTAAAAATAATTGATTTTCAACTGTAAAGAAAATTCATTTTATATTCTAAAATTTAAAAATAATATTCATTTAAATACGTAACCTGAATTTTTTGATCCTGCAAATTAATTTATGATCTTTTATTTCGATAAATATTTTGATGTCTTATTTAGATGTAATATTTTTAAAAATAAAATTTTTTACATAATAATTTATTTCTATATAGCTAAAAGTAATATTTATTAGCAATTAATACTCTAAATGTTTATAATTAAATACTTGGATTTAAAACCTAAAAATTCCAGCAATCAAGTGATTTAATGTTTTTGCTGTAGTAGCTAATAAGGTTGGACAGCCTATTGGATAGCTCATAGGGTTTTAGAAGACAAAAACTGTGATTAGAATCTGAAAAACTTGTCTAAGATGAAGATGGGAAGCATAAATCTGTGGTGTAGTGTTGTGTGTTGCGACATATAAATCTTTAACACCTTTAAATTCAACACATTGAAATAATTTATTACCGTAATTTTAAAAAAATAAACCGTAATAACCGAGCGCCAGACTGTAGCGTTGTCGGTTGTGCAGTTGGATTGTAACTGCGTGTGGTTGGCTTGAGACTTGAGATACAGATTTGAGAATAACACACATCTAATAATAACACACAGAACATACATATAATATTTAACACATTTAAAGATATAACATCCGTGGAAGATCGTATAACATCCGTTTTAACCGAAAACCCGATACTTAGATTTGCGCGGAATAGACTACCTCTCCGGGTTAGAGTCTATAGGCCAACAAATACAAAGGGTTGTGCTGAATATATTTCCTCCTCGGGGTGAGAGACTATAAACCAAACGTTTCTCAACAGAAGAGCGCGATAGCACTGTACTAAACGTTTCCCAGCGGCAGAGCCGTTTGTGCTGAACTTCCTCTCGGGTGAGAGTATAGAGGCCTACTGATCATTTCTCCTGAACGCCACAGAGGGCGCTCTTGTAGTGTGTTGAAATTAGCACATTTGCAGTAGATTAAAAACTTTTTACGCTGAGGAAAACACAATGAAGTCCCTGGTGCAATCAATCCATGATTAATCAATTTATTATGACAATTTTAATGAAGTATTGAGTTTTCTACAAATTCAAGGATAATATGAATAAAGTAAATTTTTAACAGGCTTTTCAATGTGCATTTTTGATAGTGCTAAATCTACTGTTCAAATGAAATAGGGCCTTAAATCACTAGATCCATAGCCCCCTGTGTAACAGGTCTATTGCTTTTGTTGAAAATAACAACAATATAATAACAATTATAAAAGTTGACTAAGCCGGAAAGATAAATCTGTCGATTAAAAAGTCTTCCACTGCGGAAAATACAATGTGTCCTTGTTGCAGTCATCCATGATTAATCAATTTATTATGGAAGTTTTAATGTAGTACTGAGTTTTCCTCAAATGCAAGAATAATATATATTTAAGGTACATTTTTAACAGGTCTTCCATAGTGCATTTTAATAGTGCTGAATCTACTGTTCTAGTGAGACAAGACCTTAGATCTCTAGAACCCCTGGTCCCCTGTGTAGCAGGTCTATTACTGTTGTTAAAAATAACAACAATATAATAATAATTATAATATTATAAGACATTTTCTCAGCATATATGTGTATAAATACTTAATGGATACAATTTTACATCTTAGCAAACAATGTTTGAAACTAAATTTTTAGAATTAAATGATATTTTTCCTAAAGTCGCAAGAAAATGAAAATTAAAAAAAAAATTGACATTATTTTGAAAGAAGTTCACGAAATTCAATATGCTGAACCTTCATTTCTTGAACACGAGTAAACAGTTCAAACTGAGAGAAAAAAAAAGTATTTCAATATTCCGAGAGGCATTCAGAACCAAACAGAGAACATCTATCTTTGAGAGAGCTGCTTCAAAAGCGATGCACAAAATAAACAAGAATTTAATAAAATTCCTAGAATGACAGAAATGAATGATGAGAAGAGCATTAAGAGCGAGGAAGGGTAAATATTTAAAGGGGTCTTAGTCGATACCTTCGAGGCTCTTTCGGTATCAAAACATCTTATCAGAATTTTTTGCGAAATCCTCTCTATTTACCAAGTAATAAGAGATGCGATGGAAACTTTCCGGGAATGAATTTAAATCTTTATCATACGGAGCCACCATCTTTAAATTTCAATAATTGCCATCTTAATTAAAGACTCAGGATATTAGCTTTAGATTTTAATATATATATATATATATAACACATAAATTTATGACTAATAATAATTTTTTTGATTGTGCCTAAAATTATTTTATGATTCAAACTTGAAAAATATTGTGATGTCAATTAATTTACTTTTGATGAATTATTAACAATGGTATATGATGCTTTATACATTGTATGAAATAATATTTGCACTATTATATGGCTGTCTGATTTATCAAAAATGGAAAATGATGGTTTCAGCCTTGTATGTAACAATATCTGCACTTTTATATGGTTGTCTGATTTATCAAACAGGGGCCTGATGGCCGAATGACTAGAGCTCTGACTCTCGGTAACACAGGTTTCGAGTTCGAGTCCCAGCGGTACCATGGATGTTTGTAGTGGTTTGAATCCTCTTTAAACCGTAGGTACCGGTCTAACAGGATCGTAGAGAGTGGGGGTATTGTTACATTGCGTACGTAACTTATTTTCAAGCTACACACACCTCCTGGGTAACGCTTGAGTAACATCGGTGCAGCGCTTGCCATTAGCCATCCAGGACAACTGTCTAAATGCTTACCAGATGCATTAGAAAAAAAAAGAAAGAAAAACATTGTTTGAAGCAACATTTGCACTGTTATATTGTTGTCTGATTTATCAACAACGGAAAATGATGGTTTAAGCATTGTATGAAACAATATGTGTTACTATTATATGGTTGCCTTATTTATCAAATAGGGCCTGAGGGCCAGTGGCTAACGCTATGGAGCTCGGTATCGCTTGTTTCGGGTTCGGAGTCCCAGAGGTACCATGGATGTTTGTAATGGTTCAGCATCCACTCTAAACCGTAGGAAACGGTATATCATGATCGTAGAGTGTTGCGGCCATAATGTTACTCGCTTCCGTAGTATAGCTGCAATATGCCCCTGGGCCTACTAAATGAGTAACAGTGGCGCAAACCCTTGCTTATGGCATAAAGATTAAATCTCTGTATTGCCAGCTGCATTAGAACAACAACAATAATAGTATAAGGCATTTTTCAGCGTATAGATGTAAAAATTATGTTCATCAATATTATTTATATCTTGCAAAGTGTTGTTTGAAACTAAACTTATTATATATTTTTTAGAACTAAACGACATTTTTCTTAAAGTCGCAAGGAATTGAAAATTAAAAAACTTGACATTATTTTGAAAGAAGTTCACGGAATTCAACATACTGAACCTTCATTTCTTGAACACGAGTCAACAGTTCAAACTGAGAGATAAAAAATAAATAAAATTTCATTATTCCAAGAGGCATTCAGGAACAAACATAGAACATCTATCTTTGAGAGGGCTGCTTCAAAAGCGATGCACAAAATAAACAAGAATTTAATAAAATTCCTGGAATGACAGAAATGAATGATGAGAAGAGCACTAAGAGCGAGGAAGAGTAAATATTTAAAGGGGTCTCAGTCGATACCCAAGGCTCTTTCGGTGTCAAAACACATTATCAGGATTTTGCGAAATCCTCTCTATTTACCAAGTAATATGAAAATGCGAAGGAAACTTTTCCGGCAATGAATTTAAATCTTTATCATACGGAGCCACCATCTTTAAATTTCAGTAATTGCCATCTTAATTAAAGCCTCAGGATATTAGCTTTAGATTTTAGTATATATATATATAACACATAAATTTATGAGAAATAATAATTTTTGGATTGTGCTTAAAATTATTTTATGGTTCAAACTTGAATATGATGTATTTATTAATTAATTAACATTTGCTGAATTATTAACATGATGGTTTATTATGATGGTTTAAGCATTGTATAAAACAAATTTTTGCTTGTTATATGGTTGCCTGATTTATCAACAACGAAAATGATGGTTTAAGTTCATTGTACCATGATGTTTATAGTGGTTGGAATCACTTTAAACTGTAGGTTCTGGTCTGCTATGACTGTAATCTTCCAAGGGTTGGGCGTAGGGCAGATGGTCTTGGCCTACCATCGGACTGTTACCCATTGATGATGATGATGATTTATGAAGTCCAATTAATTGATACTTATATTATTGTAATAATTCCGGTTCGAGTCCCGGCGGTACCATGTACATTTGTAGTGGTTCGGAATCCACTCTAAACCGTAGGTCTCGGTCTAACATGATCGTAGAGTGTTGAGGGAAGTAGTGTTACTCCGCGTCCGTAGCTTATCAAGCTGCACGCACCCCTAGCTAGTGGTAAGTGAGTAACATCGGTGCAGCTCTTGCCTTAAGGCATCGAAGACAATTGTCTAAGTCTTTGCCAGCTGCATTAGAACAAAAAAATATATTATAAGACATTTTCTCAGCATATATGTCTGTAAATACTTCATGAATATAATTTTACATCGTAACTAAAGCATACTTTATATTTTTAGAATTAAAAGACATTTTTCTTAAAGTCGCAAAGAATTGAAAATTAAAAAAAAAATTGACATTATTTTGAAAAAAAAAGTTCGCAAAATTCAATAAGCCGAATCTTCATTTCTTGAACACGAGTCAACAGTTCAAATCGAAAGAAAAAAAAAGTATTTCAATATTCCAGGAGGTATTCAGGACCAAACAGAGAACATCTATCTTTGAGAGGGCTGGTTCAAAAGCGATGCACAAAATAAACAAGAATTTAATAAAATTCCTGGAATGACAGAAATGAATGATGAGAAGAGCACTAAATGCGAGGAAGGGTAAATATTTAAAGGGGTCTTAGTCGATACCCAAGGCTCTTTCGGTATCAAAACACCTTATCAGGATTTCGAAATCCTCTCTATTTACCAAGTAATAAGAAAATGCGAAGGAAACTTTTCCGTGGATGAATTTAAATCTTTATCATACACAGCCACCATCTTTAAATTTCAGTAATTGCCATCTTAATTAAAGCCTCAGGATATTAGCTTTAAATTTTAGTATATACATATAACACACAAATTTATGAAAATGATAATTTTCAGCACATATTGTGCTGTTAATTTATTAATTTTTGCTGAATTATTGACTACCGAAAGGATGGTTTAAACATTGTATAAAACAATGTTTGCTTTGTTATATTGTTGTCGGATTTATCAACAACGGTAAATGATGTTTTAAGCGTTGTATGAAACAATATTTGCACTATTATATGATTGTCTAATTTATCAAATAGGGGCCTGATGGCCGAGTGACTAGCGCTCTGACCCTCGGTGCCACAGGTTTCGATTCGAGTCTCGGCGGTACCATGGATGTTTATAGTGGTTCAGAATCTACTTTAAACTGTAGTTTTCGGTCTACTATGACTACTACTCCTACACCATGCCACATCACTATGCCTAGAGCTGAGTTTCCCTTTACAATTTGGGAATGATGTGGGTGAGAAGAAGTCTGATTGGACTCTGCGGTCATATAAGACCGGTACCTAATTGGTGGTGGTGTTTAAAGTGGATTCCGAACCACTGCAGACATGCATGGCACCGCTGGAATTCGAACCCGATACCTGTGGTACCAAGAGCCAGAGCGCTAACCACTCGGCCGTCAGGTCCCCAAGGTCTACTATGACGGTAAGAGCATTGGGCGTAGGGTTGACAATCCTATACCGTAAAAAGAAAAGCATTATCTGTCTAAAAATCTTCTAGTAGGCAAACGGCCTTGACCTACCATCCAGTTGTTGCGCCTCTGATTAGAATGATGATGATTTATCAAATCCAATTAATTGATAATTATTTTATTGTGATAGGTATCATACACTGAAGTGACAAAAGTCATGGGATACCTCTTAATATCGAGTCGGCCCTCCTTTCGCCCGGCGAAGTGCAGCAACTCGACGTGGCATGGACTCAACAAGTCGTTGGAAGTCTTCTGCAGGAATATTGAGCCATGCTGTCTCGATAGACTTGTGAAAGCGTTGATGGTGCAGGATTTTTTTGGGCACGAACAGACCTCTCTATGATGTCCCATAAATGCTCGATGGGATTCATGTCGGGTAATCTAGGTGGCCAGATCATTCGTTGGAATTGTCCAGAATGTTCTTCAAACCAATCGCGAACAGTTGTGGCCCGGTGACGTGGCGCATTGTCATCCATAAAAATCCCATCGTTGTTTGGGTACATGAAGTCCATGAATGGCTGCAAGTGATCTCCAAGTAGCTGAACATAAGCATTTCCAGTCAATGTTCAGTCCAGTCGCACCAGAGGACCAAGTCCATGCCATGAAAAAACAGCCCACACCATTACGGAGCCACCACCAGCTTGAACAGTGCCTTGCTGACAGTTTGGGTCCATGGCTTCGTGGGGTCTGCGCCACACTCGAACCCTACTATCAGCTCTTACCAACCCAAATCGTGACTCATCGAACCAGGCCACGGTTTTCCATTCATCTAGGGACCAACCGATATGCTCACGTGCCCACGAGAGTCGCTGCAAGCGATGTCGTCCTGTCAGTAAAGGCACTCGAGTCGGTCTTCTGCTGGAATAGCCCAAGAAAGCCAAATTTCTCCGCACAGTTCTAACAGACAAGTCCCTTGTACGTCCCACATTGATTTCTGCGATTATTTGACGCAGTGTTGCTTGTCTGTTAGAATTTACGACTCTTTGCAGACGTCGCCGGTCTCGGTCGTTAAGTGTAGGCGGTCGATCACTGCGCTGTCCATGGTGGGATGTTATGCCTGAAATTTCCTACTCTCGGCACACTCTTGACACAGTGGATCTGGGAATGTTGAATTCCCTAACGATTTCCGAAATGGCATGACCCATGCGTCTAGCTCCAACTAATATTCCGCGTTCAAAGTCTGTTAATTCTCGTCGTGCGGTCATCATCACGTCAAAACCTCTTCACATGAACAGAAATGAAAGCTCTGCGAAAGCACTGCGCATTTATACCTGTTCTACGCGATGCTACTGCCATCTGAAAATTTGCATATTGCTATCCCATGACTTTTGTCACTTCAGTGTATGTGATGAAATGATGTTATAATTTCACTTCATGCTAATAATCTTTTTAGCTGCTACCTTTACCTTTACAGAAAAGTTTCGATTTTTGTTTCTCGGTATTAACAAGGAGTAAAATAATCTCAATATTAAACAATTAAAATAAATAAGCCCACTTACTATTTGCCTGTAAAACAAAGAACATTAAAAAAGGTAAATTTGATTAATTGGCTTTTTAAATTTTATACATTTATTATTGAAACTTCAAGTAAATATTTTGAGTATTAAAAAGTATATACATGACAGTTTTTGTGTTTCTAACAGTTTAATAATTATTTATATAATTAAATTTATTAATGTTAAAACAAAAGTTTCTTGAAATTAGAAGGTTTTTCCTCACGATATATTTTCTGATTGAAAACTATTATGTGTAATAAAATTATGAAAGAATTGTATCTTTAGAAACGTGTTAAAAATGCAGTAAACTAAACAATATTTTTAAATTAAAAATTATAAAATATATATTTTATTGCACTTGAAATGGGTAACAAATCTGACTTTAACTATTTTAATAAAATACGTTACAAATTATTGTCTTTTAACAAATTATTATTAAAATAAATATATCCAAAAATTGTATTGAATAAAATATTAATATTAAATAGAAAAATATTCATTTTTTTTTTTTTTTTCACTTTTACAGAAATAAACATTTGACTTAGAATTGTATGTTATCTTTATAAAAAAAATACATACTATCAACGTTATTTCCAAACTAATGAAGGTTATAATTTCATCTCCAATTATAGGCAAATTAATTAAGTTCCTTAATTAAAATTATTATTGCAATGATATTTATCTTCAAATCTTGTTTCTCTTTCTCTCATTAATTTTTTGAAGATTTTATTAATGTTAATGTTATTTTAATTTTCAAAAATATTATTTTGTCCTAATTCATAGTTTTTCTCACTAATTTTTTGCAAAATGGTACATAAAATTAGAGACATCATTCTTTATTTTGCTTAAGATTATAGATAATATTTAGATTTATTTCTTTTTTAAAAGCTTTTAAAAAGTTGGGTTTAATAATATTATTTTTCTTTATTGTTTAGCTTAATAAATAAAAATGACTTAATTACTTTTATGTGTTTTGTATTAAATATCTGCGATAAATTATAAATTTTTTTTTCATTTAATTAGTTTAAAAATATAAGAGTTCTTTGTTTATGAACGAGAAAAAAAAATTATATTTTTTTAAAAATTAATTCTACAATACAGTATGTGAATTATTTATTCATAATTAATATTATTTTATTGGAAATTTTAACAACTTTCCAATTTTTTTGTATTTACAAAAAAGAATTTGTAAAAAGAAAGTTAATTAAACATTCATTACAACTAACAATCTTTTACTAATATTGTTGTTTGTTAAATATTTATTATTATTTCAACTGATGTTCTGCTTTAACATTTTTAGTTAATTTGTTAAGAATAAAACAACTTATTTGTTTATTTAAAGTGAAAACTAATCCAGATAAAATGATACATACACAAATATAAGGCATTTATTTTTTCGAAATGTAAGATAATATATTTACAAAAGTTTTTAATTTCTAAAAAAATTTTTATCTAAACAATAATATTAATGTTGTTATTAGCATTTTTTTTTATTTATCACAGATAGTGTAAACAATAATTAATTAAACATTTTTATGGAAAAATATTTTTAAAAAGAACAAATTATTTTAATTTTTTATTTAAATAAATATTCTCAGCAATTCAACCATCCAAAAATTTAGTAAACAATAAATATACAAAAATAATACTCATCGGTGGAAAATAAATAATAATTTATGAATTCAAGTCAGGCCAATTTTTTAATAAAACATAACGAACATAAACATAAGGGATTCGTTTTATAAAACTTTTTATCATTCCACCTTGGAAAATTGTTAAATTGGATTTTTTGTAGAACTTTCCCATGTTATTTCTCAGAAAAAATGTGCAATATTTCAATTAAAATTTACTTTTTCACTGCCGCATTAAAATAAAAGAAATTTTTTTGTTTGACTTGAATAATATTCACTGTCCAGTTCCAAAACAGAAAAAAGATATTCGAAACTATCTCATGGTAGATTTTGCATTCAATTTGAATTAAAAGATTTACTGAAAGTTGATGATTGACCAGAGGGCTCTTCGTCTTCAACGTGTTCTCTGCCTTCTTTGAACTTTTTATACCACTTCTAAATATTTCTTTCCGATATAGGAATGCTCACCGAATACCTTCTGCAACATTCTATACGTTTCCGCAAACAAAACTTAAACTTAATGCAAATTCTTTGCTCAATGAATTCAGACATTTCGAAAATCGCCGGAATCAGTTTTAGCGTCTCACATAGCCAAGCGTAACTCAAACACTAATGAATATTTTGACTTTCAAATTTCACACAGATGTCAAGTACAGTGCCAGCAATCTAAAAAAAAAAAAAAATTGAAATTCCATAGCCTCGGGAATTTTAAATTCGTAATTGGTCTTACGTTTTGGACACAGAAGTATCATTCAATTTGAATTAAAAATTTACTTTTCATATACAACGACAAGAGTTATGTCTCGCGTGAACTGTAAACAAACAAAAGTTAGAAAAATGAGAAAATTAAGTGTTATGGTACTCCATGGCATGCCCGAGGTGTTTGAATAAAACGCTCTTTCATAGGACAGTGCTAGAAACCTAAAAGGAAAAAAATTGAAATTCCATAATACCCGGGAATTTTAAATTGAAAATTGGTCTTACTTTTTGGACGCAGTAGTATCATTCGTTTTGAATTAAAAGATTTACTTTTCAAATACAACGACAAGAGTTATGTCTCGCGTGAACTGTAAACTAACAAAAGTTAGAAAAATGAGAAAATTAAGTGTTATGGTACTCCATGACATGCCCGGAGGTGTTTGAATAAAACGCTCTTTCATAGTGACGGTAACCAACAACAAGCAACCGTGCCAAGCGCTTTTGGCAACTGTCCAGCTAACAAAACGTTCTTCACTTGTAACTACAAATGTTAATCTCTTTAGAAAACTGGAAAATAATGAATAGCGGGAGTTAGAAACAACCTTCTGCAATTGGAAATGGGTATAATGGAAGTGTCCGTTTCCAAGGATTTTTTTTTTTTTACTTTCTTTAGATAGATATCTCGTTTTAAGCTTTCTTTTTTTTTGGGTAAGACAAAGTTATACAAGACATGTCAATTTAATTTAGGCCATCGTGAGTTGGTGACAATTTACAGACATGCAATGCATAGAATATTAGGGGAAGTCGCATGTTCTCAGTTTTCCTGAAGTTTCATTATCATTTTTTGTATTTTCTAGTGAGTTTGATTGGTATTAGATGTTAAAAATCCAATAATTTTTTTTTTTACTGTGTAATCAATGGAAATTTGTTTGTTGAAAATATGCATTTCTACTTTTAAAGTGGATAGTAAATATTCCTTATATTAAATGCACTTATCCAATATTTTGAAATGATTTTTTTAAATGATTTTTATTTTTAAAAAACATAAATCATATTTTTACAATTTTTATTCTATTTTTAAAATTAGTTATTTAAAAAAAAAATTAATATCAATTCTAAAATTATTTTGCAACATGATTATTTCATGTGATAAATACTTAACTTTAATTATGCTTTACAATAATATTCAAATGAATTTTCCAAAAAATTATTCTTAGAACATATTGTAACGTCTCGGCCTATAATGTTTTCAAAATAAGGGCCACTTCCTACAATATATTAAAAATTTATTTTTTCATATATTCCTTTTTTTTTTTTTTTCTATACTATAAATCAATAAGCTACATCTTATTTTATCAATCTATTTTAGTTACTCTATCAAAATAAAAAACGCCAAAATAATGTTCTACAAAATAAATCTTAGAAAGTACAAGAAATTTCCTCTTAGGCTTAATTATTTTGCATGCATCCTTAAAAAAAACAGAACTTTTTCCATTTTGAGAATAATTGTAAATTAGATGCAATATTTTCTTGCTTTTGTTTTTATAATACATAATTATGAATCGTACTTTAAAAAAACATATGATTCTTCTATTTTTAGACAGAATACGATGCACCTGTTTTGTGTATACATAATTCATAACACTAATTAAGAAAGGAGTGTTATATTATGCAAGCAAATGCCAAAAAATAATAAATTTATTAAGAATGAAAGTGAAACTAAGTATTAAAATTAAGCATTATGGAAAAAGAGAATTTTATTTCCTTAATTTAGTTTGAGCGAACTTTAAAAATGATATTTACTTTGGTGATCTATAGTTAAAAAGACTATGAATTAGATAAAACTCATTGAATAAACTTTTACATTTTGTTCTAAATTCTTCTTCTTGTGCTCATCCTTAACTATCTAATTATTAATTCGCTAGTCATTAGTTATTAGTTAGTTGCTTATAGTTAATTAGCTAGTTAGTTATTTAACTCACAAATTGGATAAAGTGGAAGATACCTTTTTTTTTAAGCTAGAAGAAAGTATATTCGTTAAAACCTCACATCTTGCAATCTTTGAAAACCTGGTCAACTTCAAATGTGAAAACTGATAACCTTAATAAAATCATAATTAATTTAATCATTTTGGTGATCTAGAGTTAAAATGATCATGAAATTTATAATACTATTGAATGAACTTTTAAATTTTACTCTAAATTATTTTTTACTTAACCTTAACTGCCCAATTAGTACTTTTTATTAATAATTAACTATTAGTTAGTCATCTACATTTAATTATTTATTAGTCAATTATTTAACTCATAAATTGAATAAAGAGGAAGATACCTTTTTTTTTTTTTAAATGTCGAAGAAAATATATTCTTTAAAATTTCACATCGTGCAATCTTTGAAAAAATTTAATCGACTTAAATTGTGATAACTGATATCCTTAATAAAATAATAATTTAAAATATTGTTTTCATTAATTTTAAATTTTAAGCTTCTAAATGTTTTTAAATGCTAACCTTTTGAAAAACTTTCAGAATGAAACGCAATTATTGTACAGAAACTAAATCATATTAGAATTAATAGAATTAAAGTAATTCCTATTAGAATTAATAGAATCAACATAATTTCTATTAGAATTAATAGAATTAAAGTAATTCGTATTGGAATTAATAGAATTGACGTAATTCCTATTAGAATTGATAGAATTAACTAATTACTATTAGAATTAATAGAATTAACGTGATTCCTATTAGAATTAATAGAATTAACATAATTTCTATTAGAATTAATAGAATTAAAGTAATTCGTATTGGAATTAATAGAATTGACGTAATTCCTATTAGAATTGATAGAATTAACTAATTACTATTAGAATTAATAGAAGTAACGTAATTCCTATTAGAATTAATAGTCTTGAAATTAGAGTTATTTCATTACACCATTTTAATCATTAAATACCTTATAATGTTTTTCAGTTTTATCTTTATCTTAATGAAAATAAAACGGAAACATTTTAAGCGAATTTAATGATTAAAATACATAATGAAATCTAAACTGTTTTTAAAAAACACATTTGATTAATAATTGCACTCAAACGAAATCCTTTCCAAAACGAAACAAATTGAAACATTTTTTGTTAGTTGGGTAAATGTGCTTGAATTCAAACTTATTCTCAAACAAGTATTAAAAGATTTTCTCTAAAGAAGAACACGGTTCTGCAGCTGTCTGGACAGCAATCTTACACCAACTGTTCAGTCTTCCATAATGAGCCCAATATCTCCTTTAAGCTTCCAAATGAGCGAAATGCCTGTCAATTGAATTAGCCTCCAAGGAATACAGTGGTTCTATAAAGAAAATTACACGGACCTTCTCTTTATGCTACAGGAGAAATTCGCGGAGCTTTATCGTTAAATGATTTTTCTTGTCGTTTACATTTGTCTTAGATTGGGATGGGGAATCCTACCATTGAAATGTCCTCCGGGACCTCATTGTGGGTTTACAGCAGCTTATAATGTGAGGGCTGTCTTTCTAAATAGGGTCTTCCGAGATTTATGGCACAAAGATGAGACAGTGATTTTATATACTATATAATGACCCTATTGGGACGTGTAGCTCTGAAGTTGTATAACGCTTCGATGCTTACCATCATCCAGGGATTTTATGCTGAATATGAAAATTTTTGTTTCTGCCATTACATTGAGGTCTGTGATTTATTTTCTTGAAATACAACTTGCGAGAATTAATTTTACTCCTTAGGATAATAATTATATTTTTGACGTTAGGAAGCGTATTATTATCAAATGAACTTTCAATCATCTTTCAAAACAATCATCAAATGAACCTTATTTTAAAAATCGTATAAATTCATTAATTTATAAATTGTAGCAAGTTAATTTCTCATTCGCTTTTAAATAATTCAATTAATTTAAAAAGGCTAAAACAATTGTGAGGATATTTTATAGTATTCACTGCGTGTTTGTAAATATAAAAATGACTATGTTTAATTGGAGCAATCCTTAGCTTATTTCCTTCGAATCAGATTTATATTAAGTTCAAAATGATAAATAATTTGAGACTAAATTTTCTATGTTTGTCAGAAAACATTGTTTAGGAAATTAAAATGACAAGTTACATTGCACTTTTGGGTATGCAATTAAGCTTAAAATGTCTAGAAAAATATGGCAATGTTAAAAAGAGGAAGGGATTATTTTGTAATCTCAATTCAACAAAATAGTGCGAAATAACATACATTTCGAATTCCAATGTACAATATTTAAAGAGAATTTTTACAAATAAAAATTAAAATAAATATAATTATTCAAATAGCAAGGCTTTCTAATATTAAATAATAAAAATTAATTATCAGTTGCATACTATTAATTATTATAATCTTCTCAAAAGTATTTTAAAGAAATGTTATACAAGTATGATAAAAATACAAAATTAGTAATTCCTATTTTATATTTGTTAAATTGATATGAAATGCAATGCTTTAATTAGGAAGTATAAATGTTGAAACTTTTGTATTGAAATATCGAAATATTTGTATCATTAAATTAATTTTATTTGCGTTGTATTGTTACAATTATTATTTATATTCGTTAAAATATAATAATATTTTATTTTCGTGCAGACAGAATAATTACATTCAAAATATATTATGTTTCCTTTCGTAAATCGAAATTTTATTTTACATAGCTAATTTTATTTTACATTTTAAGAAAATATTTAACCGAATTCAGAAAAATTAAACTAATTGTTTTTAATATAATATGATTTTAAAAATACTATATTATTACTAATAAAAACTCAATTAAAATTATATTAAAATATTCTAAATAATATAATTAAAACTTAAATCTTAAAATATTACATTTTCATTTCAAAACAAATATTTGAAAAGCTGAAATTTAGAAACAAAATTTTATGTGTATTTGTTCATAATATATAAAGTTAAATATAAAAAGGCAAATTTTATTAAATAATATTAATCTTAGTCTTTTTACATTAGTTTTTAAAGTTTTGAATCCATAAAAGTGTTTAAATAGCCATGTGAACTGAATTTTCTGACGTATTTTTACATATTATTAACTGCATTAAATATTGAACAATTTAATGCAAAATTATTTAAATCATTAATTCTCCTATGATTTCGTTTCGCGCAGTCAGTATTTTGAAAAACAATTGACTAAATGACTAATGTGATACTGTCATTATCATCAATAGTTGAACTGTCTGGTTAAAGTTTTCAAAGTTTTTCTACATTCCTAACATGCATACATCCTCCACCTTTCAAGTGCTATCTAACTTGTAGGTTTAGTATAGCTTAAGTTATCCCTTAGATAATGCTGAATCTGCTACAAATTCCGTTAAGTCTGAGATAAATAAATCTCAAAAATACCTAAGCATCAAATAAATATTTGCTAATAATATATATTCTATAAATTTTTATTCGTAAAATGAAAAAGCAGTTTGAATGGAAAAGATGAAAGACATAAATAATAAAAATGCCTAATATATGATATATAATACTTTTATCTGTGGAAAAATATGTGAGTTATTTCTAAAAAAATACTTGTTTTTTAATAAATTTGTATTTGTAATTTGTATTTTTAATAATATTGTTTAATAGTGTATAATATATATATAGCTGAATATAATATTTAACAAATTAATTGCTTAATATTTGTAAATATTTAAGTTTTAAATTCAAATATTTAAAAATAGCTAAAGTATTTTAAAAAAAAATAGCTAACTACTTGTAGTTTCAAGAAATTCATTGTATAAAAACATTATTATTTTATTATTTATGCTTTGATGTTTATCAAAGCACATAAATAATATAAATGCTTTAAAGTTGAGTATATTTAATTACAGCGAAATTTTCATGTATTTCTTAGTCAAAGGAATGCCTTTCTTAGAATTTAAAAATGTACATATCTTATTTTGAAATTGAAGTGATTTATAGAGATATAAACATGTTCATATGTCATAAATCCTCTATCATTAAATCATTAAATGCTATATATAACCAGACATTTATAATTTATATGTTTGTTCGTCCTATAAATGTGTTTTATTTGTTTTAATAAAACAACTGCTACTGAATTAACAGAATCTTTCCTAAAGTAAAAAGCTGTGTATACGTCGAAAAATTTAAAACATAAGTACTAAATACGTGTATTCAAAAATACATTTAATTATCAAAGTACAATAAGGACAAGCATAAAATTTATCATAAGCTATTTATCATAGGCTATCTCATAATTAGCATTAAAATTCTAACAAACATTTCCATGTGTCTATCGACAGAAAAATTATGTTGTTGTGATTAATCATTAATGCCCGGCGGAAGGGTTACCCCATGAGTAATCTACTCATGGATGGAGAAAGGGGACAGCTTCTGTTGGGATGGAGCACCCGTAGGTAGGGTTTGACTTGGTTCCAACTCGTTAGAGAAGGAAGGGTCATCAGAGAGGAGTTTTTAAGGGGACCGACCTCTCACTTCGTATCGTATGGGAGAAAACTTGGAAAACTCCCGCCAGGTAGTCGACTAACGAGGCCAGAAGCTAAACATTACAAACGCTATTGAGACTCCTCGTTTTCGAAATAGTGTCTACAACAATACCGCCAGCGGATTGAACCTCAGTCCTAATGCTCACAAGCAGCTCACATCATGTTACTACTGAGCCAAGAGTCAACATGTCCTGAGCCAAGAAAAAAATCATATCTTAAATACACAATTCTATAAACGCATATTTGTTATTTTGATTTAAACCACATTTTTTTGATCACCAATAAAAGTATTAAATGTGAAAAATAATAATGTAAATTTATATTAATTATTAATTAAAGGCATTTAAATAAATGCGAATAAAGTCAGAATCGTCTGCATAAATGTAAAAAGCCATAAATTGATAGTGTAACTAAAAATTAATGTGAGCAATTCATTAATAATACTTTATTTGTACCAAATCCCTTCTTTCATTAAATTTAATTCTTTATCATTTAATTAGTAAATGAAAGTGATAAAAAAAAAGTGATGTAGTGCTTAGATTCTAACAAAAACGTGCAACACAAAGAACGTAAAATTTTTTTTTCTTTCGTTTCTGCAAAGGGATTAACACTTCAAGCATTAAAATTATTAGATAAAGAAAAATATTTAACTGAATAATGGTTTTATTACGTTTTTGCTTTAAAACAGATGTTAAGTAAAGCGTCGATGCTAATGTTTCCCAGTTTTTTTTTTAAATAGCTACAACTCGATCAGAAAATATTTTTTTTTGAAATTTTAAACGAAATATAACTTTTTAATTTTATTGAATGTTACAGGATTAAACACTGCAAAAGAATTACTGATGTAAGAAATACAAATATAATGGAGAAGAATGTATATGCAAATATTTATATTAAAGATGATAATATAAGATTTTTTTTTTGTTAAAGCTAAGAAAGGATTTTACTTTAAAAATATTTTTAATTATATATTTATTTAAAGCTTTAATGTTATTAAGATTAATAATATTTTTTTCACAAAAATTTATTTTAAAACTCATCCACAAACTCCATCACAAACTCCTCCACGTGTGTATCTAGCAGAAAAATGAACGATTCCGAATGGAGAATATTCTCGGTGATGTACCCTTCATAATTGCTTTAAAAAGCATGATCAAGTTCATTAAAAAGTAAATATTTCGCATTGTTGAGCGCATATCTCTCCGACTTAATTTGGTAATTTTATCATTAAGCAAACAGGCAATACTCGTGCAATAAGTTTAAGATGTGCGTGATCTTCGACAAACTTGTTTGAGCAGAAAAAAAGTCATGTCATACCGTATTTATTCCCGTGAATTGGATGATATAAGACTTCTTGCAGTTGGGCATAAAATATAAGTTGGACGTGAGCACAGCGATGAACTCCTTATTTGAGTGGTAAGGGCAGTTTTCTTCACGCTGAAGGTAACTAAGTAGGCCAGTTTTTACATAGATTTTACACTGCCTTTTTACTGAAGTCTTCTACAAAAGCATACCTCACCTTCCATTTTGTAAGTGTAGTGTAGCAGACTGGGCCATGTGTAACGCCAAATCTTCTATGATTCTATTAGGAATAATGACTATCTTTGGGGAAAATTTTTCTGGTTAAGACTATTGTTCTTTTCTATCGATTCATGGTCCCCTGGTTCGAATCCACTAGCAACATCCGTTGCTTCACTACTTACAGAAGCTGCATACTAGATGGAAGTGTGACCGTTTGTTAGACACATCACACTAACAGTCTGCAGACTGCGGGGAGTTTTCCATAATTTCTCCCAAATGACAATTAAATGTGGAGCAGATAGTCTCGAAAGGTTAATGTCCTTCTCCCATCGCCCATCGATGAGCTATTTGTGGCATTAAAGACGCTCACCAATGCAACAAAAATACGAATATTTCTTGAGAAACTTCGTCCTTGAATTCATGCTCGAAATGCATACAACTTTGTTGGCCTTTTTTAACTCGTTTTAATTTGTGAAATGATCCTATACAAACTTTTAGTTATTGATATTGTTTAACTTTCATCACACTTGTTTATAATTAATTTAATTTTTTTCAACTACAAATTATTTAATAACAGTTTCCGAAAGTAAATTTTCCTTCTTCTGCTGTCAATAGGTTGATCACTGCGTATATAAAAGGAACGCAAGGAAATTTCTAAGAAATGTGCCTACAAACATTCGCCCGTCATTGAGGATGTTCATAGAAGTCTGCTATCAAAGGTAAGGAGATTCGCTGGTTGTATCTGTCTCATATCGATTTATATTTCTGGTAGAAGTTTTCTTAGATTTTCAGCTTATGGGCGCATTTTCCAACGGAAGATCATTTTATTAAAAAATAACTTTCTTTCAGCCCTTTCCTGTAGTAAACTAAATTTAAAACTAAATCCTGTTTGTAAACCGGAAATTTTTTGGGTAAAAAATTCTACAATCAATTGTAAAATATTTTTTGTTTAAAATATATACAATCAATTGTAAAATATTTTTTGTTTAAAATATATACAATCAATTGTAAAATATTTTTTTGTTTAAAATATATACAATCAATTGTAAAAGATTTGTTAAAAAAATCTACAATTAGTTGTAAAAGATTTTTTTGTTAAAAAAAAATCTACAATTATTTGTAAAAAAATGTTTTGTTACAAAAAAATCTGCAATTAGTTGCAAAAGAGTTTTTGGTTACAAAAAAATCTACAGTTAGTTGTAAAAGATTTTTTTGATAAAAATCTACAATTAGTTGTAAAAAAAAAATTTTCTTCAAAAAATTCTGCGATTCCCAGATTAACCACGTATACATAAAAATGTATATTGTAAATGAAATTGTCACATATTACATAATAATTAAATATATAAATATATAAGGCAAAACAATTGACCTAAAATTATACTTCTGGTCACTAATTAACTATCTATTCTATCGCAGAAAAATATCCATAATAGATAGTGATATATTACTACCTTCTGGGTTATTTAATGTATACCTAAGGCAGATTAATTTTTCAAATATGTCAGTGGATTGCATAGTTTGGGTAATATTAGTAATGGTTTGTAATATGTAACGAATAACTTATGTTAGTTATTATAATCAATTTCTTACAAATTTTATAAACATAATTTGTACTACATATGGCATCATCAACTGTAAATGAATAAAACAAAATCTACATTAACTCATTATTAATTATGATCGCTTTAAGTTATACTTTTTAATTCTAATATCTTAATATTATAAGGAGCTTACACAATTTATTTTATTTACTGGGTATTTGTTTCCTTGTATTCCCCTTTCTATTAAAGAACAAAAAAAATTGCTTTGAAATTTCATTGCAAGCCATAATCTAGAAAAGGACAACATCCATTGAAATTTAATCAACAGATTATTTCAAGAAACACTTTAAAATTTAAATAAAGTTTAGATGCTAGTATTTAAAGTTATGATATAGATTATGTATTTAAATGCGAAAACCCCTTTATAATAGTGTTTTAATTGTACCAAATGTTTCAAAAGTAAAAATTAAAGTATAAAAAATCATGAAAGGGAAAAAGGAGTAAAATTATAGGATGCATAATCACGTACAGTAACATGCTTTTCACCCAAAATTTTCACTTTAGTTTTTAACATGCTTTTCACCCAAATTATAATTGAAACGTATTATTTTTTATCTGAACAATTTCTTTTTTTCTGTTTGAATTCATTAATTTTTTCATCAAATCGTGAATGAAATTTTTAATAGTACAATTTTGATAGACGAAAACTAATTCAAAATAAAATTTAGACAAGATATTTTTCAAAAACCCAACATGATAAAAAATATACGATTATTCATTTTGATAGGAATATCTACCAAAAACATTTTTAAACGTTTAAAATAAAAGATTTCAAATTTGAAAATTTATTTTCAACAATAATTATTAATAAAATAATGAAAAACACACATATATATTGGTGTTTTCAACTATTTTTGCCATCTAGAATGTCTCATCTATAATTAAAGTACAGCTAATTTTTAATAATATGTTTTTAAAAAATAGCCAAAATAATAAACTGTGTCCTAAACCTCTCGCAGAATATGAATTGTTTACAACTTCAATATTAATTAAAAAAAGTTTATTTACGATTTAAATTGGATATATTTAACTTAAAATGAAACTAGGCTAACCAAATACAATAAGCTCCACCAATTAGCACTAATCTCAACCTTCCTTTTACTAATGTAGGAATTGATGTTGCCATTTATTGTCTTAAGCACAGTAAATCCTTTTTGTCCTAATTTTATCTCTAATTATATAGGAATACCAATTCGTTTCTGGATCTTCCATTTAAACTTGCTATTTTTTCCTCGCTGGTAAAAATGAATAAATGCCTGGTTTAAAAAATATTTTAAAATAGAATAACTCCTAGGGGTAAGAGGGGTTATTTGAAATCTTATTATGTTATAGCCTTTCAGATATGACAACATTGCTCCCTACGGCATGAAGAATATAAACAAATGCAAATCCTATTTGCATTTCTAAAGATATTTTACAGTCCTTTTTAAAAATTAAAGGTGACAGTAACGCCATTTTAAAAATAAATGAATTTTTTATTAACGAATATTTCTAATCATCGTAATTCCCATGGAAGAAGTTTGTTTTGTCTTCTATTGCCTTTTCTTTTCGTAGTATCTACATATAAAATATGGAATACATTCCTCAATAATCCCCTTTTTGAATGTAAATGTAAAACACTGCTTTTATATTCTGCTTTTATTTTCATGAAATAAATCAAGAATTCAAACTTTAATTCTTTAAAATTTCAATTTTTTTTATGATCTCATTGAAAAGAAATTGATTGCATGTCTTGTGAATTATGCATCTTTGATTCAATTTAAATGTTCCATTTTAAATGTCTCTCATTCTGATCCTTCTTTTTTTTATTTTATTTTTTTAATGTAACTTTATTGTTTTGTTTTAAATGGATGATTTATTTTCCTGTTTTTATTACATTTTATAAATATCATTTTACATATTTGTTCCAAACAAAAGTTTTAGTTTCAAAATAAATGTTTACAAAATGAGAATAACTGTACCCATATTGAATATTATAGAAAATAAATTAATCTATCTAATAAATCTGTGCAATCATACAAATATTTGATAGTCAATGCAAATAAGTTGTTATAAGTAAACAATTTACCTACTTTGACTACTAAAGATTTGAATGATTTCAGTAGAGTTATCAAATAGATTTATTTTCTGTAATATTATTTAAAATAGGACTCGTTATTCTTATTTTGTAAACATTTATTTTTTGTATAACTTTTCTTATAAGTTACTCAAATAAATTAAAGTTGGCATTTATTCTTTAAAATGAACATTTTGTGGTGGTTAATTAACTGAAAAAATAAAAACAAAAGTAGTAATTAATCATATATCGCATTTTTTTTAATGATAAAATTTTCGATCATATATTTCTAAAAAACTAAAAATTTTTGGCTTGAATTACACTTTTCAGCAATTAAAGCAAAATATTCGATTTCTGATATGACTAATACTCGAAATTAAAGGCAATTTTGTTTGTTTGTTTTACGTGCTGTTATGAGAACAAGTTTTTAGTATTGGCTTACATAAGATACTAATTTTATACGGAAAATAATTTATATCCGAACTACACGGATATTTGGATGGGAATCTACTTTAAATCTTTCTCTAACACATACTTTCAATATAACATCATTTAATATGGGAACAGTTATTCTCATTTTGTTAGCATTTATTTTTGTGTAACTTTTCTTATAAGTAAGACAAATAAATTAAAGATAGCATTAATCCCTAAATTGAATATTTTGTAGTGTTTAAATAACTAAAAAAAAAGTTGCATTTAAACACATATTGCACTTTTCTTTTAATGATAAAATTATCAATATTGTATTTCTAAAAAAAAAAATTACACATTTTTTTTGCTTGAATTACTTTTTAGCAATTATAGCAAAATATTCAGTTTCTGATATGACTAATACTCGAGAAAAAGCAATTTTTTGTTTTACATGGTGTTACGAGCAAAATGTTTTGTAGAACTAGCTTACATAAGAAATTCGTTTTATACGGAAAATGATTTATGTCCCAAAGACACGGATACTTGGAGGTGAACCTACTTTAAATCTTTCTATAACCCATACTTTCAATGAAACATTCCATTCCACCGCAACTATTTGAACATGAAAGTTTGCAGCACTCAGCTTGATTAGCATACCAACTTCGAAACCGAAAGGGTGCCAAACTCCTTCCCGAGTTTCTTCTATCCGCTATCCCGAAATCTGGGCAAGTGGGTACCAGGGTCGATGCCAGTACCCTCCCAAAAACTTGGATCCTGGCACGGTACCAAGAAAGTCCTCGACCCTGTTATTGGGGAGAAATCGAGGAACGTCACATTTCAAAGGGTAACAACACAAGAGCCCTTTTCCAAAGCAAATCAATAAACTTCGTATCCCTTACTTGTGCTTTATTTTCTTTCGGCCCGCGTGTAATTCCGGGAGATAACTTCTGTGTACAAGCTGTCAAAGAAATCCTTCCGTGGTGCCCCAAACGACCGTCGTTGGGGTTTGTTTTTCTGTGGCCACTGGTATAACGTGTTTTTATGTTCCTTTTTTTTTTTTTATACCAGACTTGATGAGGGTCTTATCATGGCACCCTGGAAGCTTCAGCAACCGCTTTTATGGTGGTGTTTGTGGTGTAATCAGAAGTGATGAAAAAAATAAATCTGTCAGGTCGAATTTTGTATTAAAAAAAAAAACAACAAGAATTTATACTTGGTACGTAAAAAGAAATTGATTAGAAACATTAAAATTCATTTAATGATTTTGAAATTTAACTATTAACGATTTTCTGATCAATGGTTCCTTTTATCATCAAGGCAACTAAAAAAAAAAAAACCATTTCAGGAATTATAAGTACAGTTGGTGTATTTGTTTTGTTTTATCCCTTCTATGCTTTCTTTATTTTATAATCTTTATTTGCATCTGTAATAATGTGTTCGTAATACAGTATCAAATGTGTCAAGAAAAAGCATTAATAAAAAGTGTTCAAACAATGTAGCCCTTTGCATTAAAATTATCTGCTGTAAATTACATATAAACACTATTTTTCTGTGGCCACTGGTATAACGTGTTTTTACGTCCTTTTTTATACCAGACTTGATGAGGGTCTTATCATGGCACCCTGAAAGATTCAGCAACCGCTTTTATGGCGGTGTTTGTGGTATAATCAGAAGTGATAAAAAAATAAATCTGCCAGGCCTAAATTTGTAATCAATAAACAACAAGAATATATGTTTACTATCTAGCAGAAATTATACTTAAAGGAATTGATTTGAAATATTAAAAATCATTTCTTGCGTTACTTTCTTATTTAATGATTCACTAATATAGCTATTAAGGATTTTGGGTTTAATGATGCCTTTTATCATGATGGAAAACCCCAAAAAACTTTTCTGGCATTTGGTGTATTTGTTTTGTCTGGTGCTTTTCTTTTCTCCATATTTGTATCAGCAATGTCCAAATTTATATCAGCAATGTCCAAATTTATATCAGCAATGTCCATATTTGTATCGGCAATGTCAATATTTGTATCGGCAATATCCGTATTTGTATCAGCAATGCTGAGATGTGGGTATTAGTAATACAGTATCAAAATGTGCCAATAAAAAGCATTAGTAAAGATCAGTACTCAAACATGTAGCCATATGCATTTAAAATATTTGATACATTATATATAAATACTAACTAATAATCATTTATTTATTATTTTATTATTATTTTATTTACTAATACTAATTGTTTATTATTTAAAAATAAGTAATAATTAACATCAATAACTGTTTCATAATTTCGAAGACTTTTTTTTTTACATCAGCAATAATGAAAATTTATCGGGGTACCTTGGAGGTTTGGTAATCGCTTTTATGATGGTGTTTGTGATATGATCAGATGTGATAGATGTGAGAAAAATAAGTCGTCATGACAGATATGTTCTAAATCATAGTAGAAATATATCCTCGATATCTAGTAGAAACTGTACTTGAAAGAGATTTATTTGAAACACTAAAAATCATTTCCTGTACTAATATTTATTTACGATTCTTAAATCTGAGGATTGAAGATTTTCTGTTCAATGATTTTTTTTTTTTTATCATGATGAGAACTCAGAGAAAACTTTTCATTTATCCTAACGACGATCGATGTATTTGTTCAGTTTTATCCTTTCTATGTTCCATTGTTTTCTCTATTTTAAGGGTTTTTTATATCAACGATAATAAGGCTTATCATGGCTCCCTGGAGGTATCGACAACAGCTTTTATAGATGTGTTTGTGATCTGATCAGATGGCCGAGAAAAATATATCATCGTTGGCAAAGATTGGTGTTCTGAATTCTGGCAGGAATTTATACTCAATATCTGGTGGAAATTATGTATACTTATAAGAATTGATTTGAAACATTTAAAATCTTGTACTGATTTTTTAATAATGATTTTTAAATTGATTTTAATGATTTTCTGCAATTTTTTTCATGTGGAAAACTTAAAGAAAACTTTTCAGTTATTCTTATGTTGGTTGATGTATTTTTTGTCCAATCCATCCTATGTGTAACATGTTTTCTCTATTTCAAAGTCTTTTTTTTTTTGATAGTAGTGATCAATATATCTTGAAGGTTTTTGATAATGTGGATGTTGAATATATTACATAAAGTGAGCCAAGAAAAGGCATAAGCTAAGATTGGTATTCAAAAATATAGCAGTCTGTATTTAATACATCTGGGATAAATTACATATGCATATCATAGTTGTTAATAATTTAAGGAAAAATTCTGTTACCAATTAAAATTAATTAAAATATATTTACTGTGTAGTTAATGTGTTAGTGTTAAATGATTTTGATGATGTTGAAGATCCAATAAAATGTGGGAGTAGGATCAAATAATGATAGTTGTGTTTATTTTGTTTAATGTTTTCTATGTCTCTATGCTTTGTCTAAAAGTTGTGCGCTTTTAACTTTGCCTTGCTATATGCCTCTTGACATTGTGGAGGTTCCATCAGCCATTTTTAAGATGTTGCTGTGTTATATTTAAATGATTCTCAGCTCACAGGCTCCGATTATGTCTTTTAGTGTGGTGTTTGAAGTATTATAACATGCAAAGGTATTAAACAAAATTTGTCATTAATGTTTAGAATTATTACAGAAATCAACAAAATTTAAAATCATATCATAATAAAATTCTTTTGATGGATGAAATTGGGGTAATTGTCTGTTTTTTGTCTGAGGCTTTCTGCCTTGGGATAATGCGCTTATGGCTTAATCTAGTGTTATAGCAATCTTGTAGGCTTCGATGACTTCTTTTACTGTGGTGTTTAATGTATATTATCTAATGCAAGGTTAATCTAGTGTTACGGCTTTATCTAGTATTATTTCGTCTTTTGTTACATCTTTCTTGAATAAAACTTACCGTAACACTTGGACGTTACGACAGCCATTTTAAAGAAATGTTGTGATGCATAAGAAATCCCAAATAATAATTTCAATAAAAATTTTTGTTTAAAAATATAAGACAGATATGAACTTCATATCTTCCAGAAAATGTGCGTACTAAAATGTGCTAAGAAAAAAATTATTCTGTGTGAGATCTGTGTCCAGATTTAGCAAGAATTATTCGGAAATAAACAATCTGCTAATGCAATCCTTCAAATAAGGAATAAGGATGAAATTTGGAAATATATATATATATATATATATATTTGCAACTTTTTATATTTGTTTTATCGGAAGTTTTTAACTAGCATTTTTATACGCATTATGACACTCTGGAGATTTCGGAAACTATTTTTATGGGAATATTTGCAATGGGATCAGATTTGCCGAGAAAATATATCGTGGGGAAAGCGATAAGATTTTCCGATATATAGAAGTTTGTCTTTTTATCTAAAGATATTATACTAAAAGAATGGTTTTTAATCATTTTACAATACTTTGTCTATTGATAAATTCCTTACTAAAGAATATTTTTATATCAAATAAACTGGTTAATTATCTTTTATTACACTGTAACAAAGCAGTATTTTATTTATGGAGGAAATAAAAGTACAAGTAAAATATAAAGTTATGTTTCATTCTTATCTTAATAATTCTCTAGTTTCCCTTTTACATTAGCTTTTCATTAATATTTACTTTTCTTCTGTGATAAAAAAAGTTCTATGGCTTATTTTTATTGTGGAATTGAACTTGAATGATAACGGATACAAACTTTGTAGGACATAAATAATTCCTTATCTACTTATTACTCTGTACTATAATATTTAGAAGTTAAAACATATTTACTATGTTTCTTACAAAGCAAACTTATTTTTAACTTATCACCTCACCACAAAAATACTTTTTATACGCGATAAAACACTTTTATCTTTGTATAGAATATTCGGACAAGAATTTTGAATTCAGAATATATATATATATTTCTTTGAATGAAATTCAGAAGAACTGTCATTTCTAAACTGTGACAATCAATATATTAATAATAAGACAAATGGCATTGCGTAATGTATGTCACAAACGACATAGAATAATTTTGTTTTTAAAGCATATATAATATGCTAGTTATCAACTCAAATCAACGTAACATGTAATTTTTATTAATAATATTGAGTGTGATTGTTCATAATTTAATTACTAAAATTTAAATATTTTAATTCCCAAAAATCACATATTAAAATAAAAGATATTTCATCTAACATGGGTGTTTAAAAACACAAATTAAAAAAATATATTGCATACTTTAATTTTCTAAAAAAATTATTTTCTTTTCAAGTTATCCCAATTTAAGAAATATTTTTCATGTCCTCTGTAATTTTATAGCAGCCTGATGGCAGATATGCAGCCTGCACTCTGGCCTTTGGTACCTCAGGTTTCAGGTTCTAATCCTAGCGGTGGCATGGATGTTTGTAAGTGGTTTAAAATCTACGTTAAACTGTAGGTTCCGGTCTAATTAGAACAATGTGTGCACAAAATGACCGTAGAGTGACAAACCAAACCTAAAATTTTATGCATCTTCTGTGAAACTGTATGTTTTTTGAGTAGAGATTCATATAAAATACAAATATTTACTACAATATATATACACATATATATATATATATATTAATATTACACTACAAACATCCATAGCACCGCCGAGACTTGAACCCGAAACACTCCCCCTCAGTTATGTGTGACTTAAAATTAGTAAAACTGCAATTATAATTCAAAAATAATTTTGTTTTTCACAAAAATTAATCAAGTAATTTTAGAATAAAAATGATAAAATAATAAATAGAGTAAAAAATAAAGTAATTTAAATAATTTCTTATTTATTATGAAAGTAATAAAAGCGTTACAGGTAACAGTGTCAAATATGGGATTTTTATTTTCTTAGTCTGCTCTACAATAACTAAAAAGCCACTTAATTAGCAAAACTCAATCCTTAAGTTAACTTTTATTTTCTAGATTAAATAAAGGAAAGTTACCTTTTTAATATAGAACAAAAAAGAAGAAATTATGATTTTATTTAATTTTACTTTATACTAAAACATTTTTGATCATTTCTCAGATAAATTTTTAATTATAACTATATTCCTTTGTATATTAAAAAATACATATGAAATATACAATATTGATAATTAAAACCAGTAACCAGTATTATAAGACAAATTAATAAATTTTATCAAAGAAAATTTAATAAAATGTTGTACTTTTAATTTTCTTTTTATATTGTAAAAATTAAAAAGATCAGGGATGCGAAAACCAGATTATAATTTATTTTTATCATTCGAGTTTTTCCAGTTAGAGATATTTTTGTTGATGACTAATTTTTTCTAAAGTGTAAAAAAATTAAGGCAAAGTAACATTTCTTTTAGAATATAAAACGATATAAAAATTTACTTTCAATTCTTAATTAATTGGATAAAATTACTTAGCATTTTTAGTTTTATCAAATGAATGCAAATGTTCATTTGATCTTAATTTTAAAAAAAAGTTCGGTTTTTATGTTAATAAACTTATGGAGTTCTTACTCTAGACTACAAAAAAATAAATATATGCGAAACTTAAAAAAAAAAAAATGACTTAGTGAAAAAGTAGTTAAACCAAATAAGTTTTTATTCTTATAAAAAAATTTCAAACCAAATCCATTTTTTATGTTACATTTTTGCCAATATTTTTTTTATTACCACTTTTTTAAAGCCGATACAAGGAAATATTTTTATTGTATAAAACAATTTTACCTATTTTAACATCAGTAAACAAAATAGGCAAAGTTCCTGTAACTAATCTTTACATATAAATGAAAAATTTAATTTTTTTTTTTTTTATTGAAATCCTGCTATTGTAACCGGGCTTCATCCTACGCACTGCAAGAGCGCCCCTATGTCATTTAGGAGAAATAGTCAGTAGGCCTCGAGACTCTCACCCGAGAGGAAGTACAGCGCAACCGGGCTGAGCCGCTGCGCTGCCGCTGAGAAACGTTTAGTTTGTAAACTCATCCCGAGAAAAAATATATTCAACGCAACCTGAATATATTTTCTATTACAAACCCACATACACATAATTAAAGCATACAACATGTACACATTTAAAGACATATAATTATAAATTGTTGTTGTTTTTTATCCCCACTTGGCTGGCCAAGCCCACGAGCCCATACGTACTCATGATTGAAGGGGAAGGAAGCAGCTTCTGTTGTGATGGAGCACCCGTAGGTAGAAGTCTGACTTTGGCTCCCGTGACGCTCTTACAGTCATGGGAGACCGGGACCTACGGCTTAAAGTGGATTCCGAATCACCACAAACATCCATGGCACCGCCGGGATTCGAACCCGAAACCTGTAGCATCGATCAGAGCTCTAGACACTCGGCCATTCAGGTCCCAAATTTGTGAATGCCAACGGCACGCGGTGTTCCCAGGTGGTCACCCACCCAAGTACTGACCACGCCCAATGATGCTTGACTTCGGTGATCTAACGAGAACCGGTATATTCAGCATGGTATAGCCGTTGGCTCTCTAATTATAAATTCGTGCAAGGATTCCACTTCAAAAAAACAGAAATATATGTAAGTTGAATATAGCTCTTCGTTGAATATATAATTAAATACTAAACCCACAAATATACACAAAATACTCACGTATATACACAAAGTGTATAAAAATATCTTAAATTATTAATTATATAGTGTATTGGTGTCTTTGTTTGTGCAACTGGATTGTAAATGGATGTGATTGGGTTGAGAGTTGAGACAGATGTTGAGAACTCACAGCTTTTGTTGTATCGCTTATTGCTCACAACTTATATATATTGAATTTATAAGTTGGCCTACAGACTCTCACCCAGAGTGGAAGTATATTTCCCTCTTCCAGAGTGTACCTGAGCAATCTTTATTTTTGCTTTGAAGTGGAATCCTTCCACGAATTTATAATTAGATGTCTTTAAAATGTGACATGTTGTATGCTTTGTGTATGTGGTGTTTGTCGTGTAAAATAAAGAAGCTATGAGTTCTCAAACTTGTGTCTGAACTCAACTCACCCATTTACAATCCAGTTGCACAAATAACGTCAACACAACACTATATAACTAATAAATTTAAGATATTTTTTTATACACTTTTGTGTATACGTGAGTATTTTCTGTATTGTGGGTTTAGTATTCTAATTATATATTCAACAAAGAGCTAACTGTTGGTGTACAAAGAGAAAATATTACTTTTCGGCAGTACATTAAGGAATAATTACTCACTTGACATTTAGAAATAGTTGCCCACACTGAATTAGAATATTGCCCACATTTTTAAGAATAATTGCTACACATTAGGAATAACTGGGGTCCCGTTTTAAAAATAATTCACATTTTAAGAATAATTGCCACATTAAAAATAATTGCCCCAATTTCCACATACATGCAATACATGTCGTTTGACTGAAAACTCGGAAAAGTATTTGGTAGCAATGACAGCAATAGAACATGCCGCTTATTGCTTGCTGACCTCCGGTACCACTGTTAAATTTCGGGCACTTATAATTAATATTTCTTACAATTTAAGAAATAGAATTTAAAATATTTTAATGTTAAGTGCATGTCTTCTAATAGAAAATAATAATAAAAACTTGCAACCACAATTGCTTATAGGTTTTTAATTAAATGCATTTTTCTATGCATTATATCCATGATGTTATAAGCCATACTATGTTAAATAAAGATTTTATAAGTATAATATACATGTATTAATTTGCATATTTATCTTAATTAAACAATTCCTCATATGAGCTTTTTTTGCTTTTTGACTTTTCTTTATTATTCATCAATAGATTATTAACACGAAATTTTTTGTATTATATTAATGACATTAATTTAATATAATAAAACAGAAATTGTGTATTTTATAAAAAAATCCGATAAATTTGAATTTTGATTTACTCAAAAAATTAATTGTACATAGATGGGTATTTTATAAAAATTTAAATTTACATGCATTAAATTTTCCATCTCGTCTTATGACATTTTTCTGTCACATAGAATTAAATAATTCATCTGTTATTCAACAATATTATATCTAGACATTTCAAAATTTATATTATAGGCGCTTTCAATCAAAGCAATATTAATTTACAATTTATAGCTCATATATTTATATAGAGATTGATTTAATAATCCTTTCAGAATATCTCTCTATATTTATTTATCTAAGTTTTCAATCCTCGACAAAATATTTCTGATTATATATTGAGAAATATTCTCTTCTTCAACAAAATATAATATAGATTTGCTATATATATATTTATGATAATCTAAATATATGTTGCTATGTTATTCTTTTTCTCATGTAGTATGCCAAACTTCCAGAATAGATTTCGAATAGATTCTTGATGAAACATAAATCCTTCCAAGTATTTTCTATGTGTTTATTATAATATGCTTAATAATAGGATGAATTATGATAGCAAATTTGATCACCGGAATAAACTAAATTCTACGAATACTCTGTTTGCATTTCCTTACTTACAGACATTTTTATATATTTGTACTCGACTGCTAATTTTTGTCTTGCTATAATAATCTTTAGTATTTCTAAGGATTTGTTATGTAATACTTGAAACTATATATTTTGAATCTAAATTATTTATAATTTAATATTATTATTGTTATTTTAACCTTTGCAACATTCAATGCTAAGCAAAATTCCAGAAATTAGAGAAAAATTTTAAAAAATTGTGAATACATTTCCATAAACAGAAAATTTTCATAAAAATTGCGCATTATATATAAAAAAAGTAATTCTGCACCTGAATTTGATATGCAAATTAATGTAGATGCCGGTTTGTAACATCATTCGACGAATGGCAAAAATAGCTTTAGAATCTTCTGCAGTTTTTGCAAATAGTAAAGCTTCGAGATTGCCTTGTTTTTTATATATTGGTACTCGCCATGATTTATCTGAAGATTTAAATTGACGAGCCATTAAGCGAATAGAAGTGGACCTGATTCAAACTTCTACATAAAAATGGTTGAATGTGTACCCTTCTGTAATTTACAGAATAATAAATATATTACTAAGAACATAATCAGTTTCTAGAAAGTAAAGTCGATAAAGAGTTAGAGCTAAAAAAAGTACTGCAGATAACAGCTATGAGCATGTGGTGGCAAGGAAGCCCAGAAACATTACCCCAACCCACCTCATATCTGTTTCTCGTAGCAGCCACTGGAAGGCTGATGCTCAGACTATACGAGCACAAAGAAGGATTATATACATGATATCTAGCATTGGACGGAACCCCTAACATCACGCCAACGAAATTAGAGATTTAATTAGAGAAGCACAAATATCAATTGAATATTGCCAATTTGCAATTATTGAGGGTATGTACTCCTTAGTGATGAATTCAGATTTTGTTTTAAACAGTTTCAAGCCGAGAAAAACTCTTATCCGGTCTTACCCATGAAATAAACAAATTTGATGATTCTAGTGTATGAGTGAGGGAAAATATTTTTATGATCGTAATAGCCTGTATAATGTCTCAAAAGACACCATTACTATAGTTACTATGCACATCAACCTTACTTAAAATATATAGAGACGACTTTCTTTATCTAATTTCTCCTCCTCGCCCTAATACAGTTGGAGACTAATTCTTCCTACAGGAGATAATGCTAGATCAAACAGAGCTAGGTTGGATAAGAATTGCGTTCCAAGAAGCTTTTGTTAGCATGGATTGATCAGTACAATATCCAGACTTGTCCTCAGTTGACCTTGTTTTGAATGCCGTAGGGAATAGTATTGCTGCACTTTGTCCGCACCTTTCAACTTTGAAGATTTTTTAACTGCCCTGGGACAGCAGTGAGTTATACTGAAGGAGATGAACTTAACAATGGATGAAATTAATGAATACCGTAATTTTGAGCATGACTCATCGCTGACTTGTCCGAATAGCTGTCAAAGGTGACAAAACTGCAAAACTGATAAAAAATTAACTCTGATACTATGTTTTTATTATGTTTCCAGTGTTTTTTTTAAGAAAAAAACTAAATCAGCTTTTCTTTTGTTCCAAATTTTATGATTAATATTTTTTGCCAAATATCATTAAATTCAATGAACAATTTTCCAAATTTTTCCTTAATTTTTGAATTTGTGTAGATTAAAATGCATATTTAATGATTTATTATGCATAAAAATAAAATTTTAGTTGAAACTTTTATACAAAAAAGAAGCATCCAACAATTCAAACTCTCTCAGTCGGAACAAAAGTATTTTTTTTTCATTTTTTTAAGAATATGTATTGAAGCAATAAATTTCGCAGGATTTTATTTCAAATTCTCTATATGTTTACTGAAATACTGTTTCGAAAAATAAGTAAAAATATCAAAACTATTTTTTTTAAATATATTTTAGAATTCATGAAAATTATGTTTCAAAAAAGGCTAAATCTTTTAATATTATTTTTTTAGTAACTTTAGAAAACAAATATTAAAACTTTTACAAAAAGAAAAGCGCTACCAAAAGGCTTTTAAGAATGATTGATTATATTTCAGTTTTTAAATTAAAATAGTAAGGCTTCATTGAAATAGCGAAACTTATATTGTAAGTCTTTAAAAAATTTCATTGTTTAGAAGATACTACGAACAAAAAAATTTTTTAACGAACCCATAGTTTTTAAAACAATACAATACAATGCATTCAAACATTTTTGTAAGAGATTTTACTTTCTATATCAATTAAAACCTTAATGACACCAATTTCTAATAGGATCTAATTACCGTCTGCATCATTAAAATTATTCTTTGCTTTAAAATGGCACTGGAAAGTAAACAATAAAAGTTTTGTTTTTCATGAAAAGAAATATTCTTATTCGATTAGTAAAAAGAAATGTGAAAAGCATGTGAAAGCACTTAATATTTTTACTTTTTTAAAAGGGGCTTAAGTAAAAACTGCATTTCAACAACCATCTAATCCCTCCAAACATACATTACAGTTTCAAAAAGAAAATCCCCCTAAAGAACTATCACAAAATCTTTTAACGTCTCTATAGGAGCTGTTAATAAAATAATAAAAACAGATTTAAGTATAACCAAAACAAAAAAATGCTCAACGGCTAAAGCCAAAAACAGCTTAAGACTATATTCAATCTGTTGTAATAGTTGTTGTTGACTATTTTCCCATGTGGGAAATGGACATTTGTAGTTACTATTGATGAGCCTTGGATGTATTTAACTGATTGCAATAGAAAAAAATGACTTAGTACTGAAAAAAAGTGGCAAAAAAAGACACACAATGCTGCTTCAGAAAAATAAAATTTTGCTAAACTTTTTATGATTATTACTGAATTATCTTATATCAGAAAACGTAATGTAAGGAAAGTTGAAAAATGTCAAAATTAACTCTGATTATGATAAGAAATTAAGTTTCAAAGAGGACCTTCCATGACCCAAATCAATCATAGTCATCATTATCAGCTCTATAGGAACTATTAATAAAATTATAAAAATAGATTTATGTCTAATCAAAACCAAAAAAATTCATAGATCAAGTTGAAACAGTATAAGACTATATGCAGTCTGTTGCATGAATATTTGTTATTAACTATTTCCTAAGTGGAAAATGGAAATATGTAGTTACAATTGGTATATTGGATATATTTATTTGATTGCAATAGAAAAAAAGAATGACTTACAACCGATAAAATGGCAAAAAGACACAAAATGTTGGATCAGAGAAAATAAGAAACTTTTGCTAAACTTTTATGATTATTACTGAATTCTCTTATAACAGAAAACTTAATATAAAAGAAAGTTGAAAAAAAATATCAAAATTAACTCTGATTATGATTAGAAATAGGGGCCTGATGGCCGGATGGCTAGCGCTCTGGCGTTCAGTACCACAGGTATCGAGTTCAAATCCCGGCTTTGCCCCATGGGTGTTTGTAGTGGTTCGGAACCCACTTTAAGCTGTAGGTCCCGGTCCTAATAGGGATCGTAGAGCGCTGCGGGGGCATTGTTACTCCGTGGCTTACCATCAATTACACACGCCCCCCTGGGTAATGCAAAGTGAGTAACATAGGTGCAGCCGTTATGGCGAAAGATCACGGTCTATTTGCCAGCTGCATTAGAAGAAAAAAATGATTAGAAATAATTTTCAAAGAGGACCTTCCATGACTTTGCCCTAATCAATCATAGTCATCATTATCATCTCTATAGGAACTGTTAATAAAATTATAAAATCTGATTTAGGGCTAATCAAATCAAAAACAATTTTCACAGGCTAACGCCCAAAAAACAGCATAAGACTATATACAGTTTGTTATTGATTATTCCCCAAGTGGGAAAATTGAAATATTTAGTTACAATTGATGAGTTGTGATGATGTATCTTAAAACATATAATCGGCCCAACTTAATTGCAATGTTTGGTGCCTCTGTATAACGAGTCAAGTCAGGTGACTGTTCTATTTTATTTAACAATTTTTAAAAATTTTATTGATCCCAACATAAAATATTTTATTATTTTAAATACAAATAAAGCACTTTATATAATACGAGTGCATAACCTTTGTAGAATTTTGATACAGGATACTTCTACGTTCACGAAGTGTCTAAAGCCCCTCTATTTTGTTCATAACATCAGATACTTTGAAAACAAATTACAATTTACTATTTACATTAGAATTAAAATATCTTGTTGATGTTGAAAATATTAATGTATTGTATGTGTGTATACCTTTGTATGTGTACCTTTGTATTAATCGCAAGTATGCATTAGTTATTATTTTTCTTGTGGCCTTTGTTATTTTGCCATTGTTATTTTCCTTCAGACTTCGTCATTTTTTCCTTAAAAACGATATACAATATGTAGTTTTAAAAATATTTTTTAATAATTCGAGATTTACAAGAAAATTAAAATATAGAACATGATTGTTAAAATATGGACATGATTAAAATGATTGACATAATTTAATCTTAAAAAAATCTTATAAATTCTATCTAAACTTGTTTTCTTTCAAGAAAAAAAATTTCTAATTATGATTATTTTTAAAGAAAAAAACTAAAAGAAATATGGCAAAAACGTTATAAAAACATTTAATCCATAAATACGTATTTTCTTGCATCCCAACAGAATTCATAAAAAGAAGAATATAAAAAAAAAATCTCTTCTATCGTCCATCAAACGCAATGCTAAAATAATGGAAAATACAGCAGGCGGCAACTGTCCGTGGCTATTTGCTTCGCCATCAGATTTACAAATATGATTTGTGTTCCTGAGAAGAAAACCACCGTCACGACAATCATGTTCCGCTTGTCAAACAGCTGCTTGTTATCGAAGGAGCTTCCCTTCCAACGCCAGCGTTTATTGTGTCACTTGTGTCGCGAACTGTCTCCGATAGCACAAGGAACAAAAATTCGGACAGGAAATAATAAGAGGCAGAAATGGAAGAAAGCAATAAAGAAAAATAAGGCACAAAGAAGGTATCCGTGTTATTATAATTGGGAGAGTATAATGTTAACAGTGCATATAAAAAAAAGCACTGAAAGTTTTAATTGGATGAAAAATTCTCAGCAAAATTTTTTATTGTATATTAGATACAAGACGCATTATACTGCTATATCATTTTATGTATTTCTTTTAAATGGAGTGAGTTCTATAAATTTGGAAATTGAATCCCTTCAATTCAAATATTCAACTATTTGAGTTGATGAACTGATTTTTAAACAGAAGGATCAAATATTTTTAATCAACTCAATGAATGGTTACCTCATTAACTTATGCCATTCTCTAACATTTTATTCAAACTGAAAATAATTTTCCTCATGCATTTTGCTGTTTACATTACAGCATATTCTGTAAGAAATTCTAGAACCGACAATTTAAATGCTCAGTAAAAAATTTCCATGTTATATATCAACATGCAAATGTCGGTCCTGTGCCATTAAACATCCCTCTCAGAATACATTATTCTTTATTCACTCGTCAAGAAATGTTCGCTGAAGACATTGCTTCCATTCGCCAAAGCTGTTCAACTCCATAGGGAATATCAAGTTCTTGATGTAGAAAAAAAAACAGTTTACCACAAGTACAAAGTATTCTTTTAAGATCAACCCTAAGAGGTCTCTTTCGTTTAAAAAAAGAGTTTTGTTGCAACATATTGTGTTCTACATTATCAAAATATATCTTAGAAAAATGTACAGTATTTTTAAAATAATCTACTGTCGGAAGTTGGAGCCTGATGGCCCAGTGGCTAGCCCTCTGGCGCTTGGTGCCACATCTTATGAACTCATGAATGTTTGCAGCAGTTCGGAATCTACTTTAAACCGCCACCATCTAAGTCCCGGTCTATATAACTGTTGGAAGTAAGGCAGACAATCCTATTCCGTAAACATCTCCTGTCTCGAAAGTTTGCCAATAAGCAGACGGTCTCGGTGCTTTTGCGCCTATGAATAAGAAGATTCTCTTAAATTACTAAAAGCATTGCGTAAATTTTACTGGTAAACTTTTAGATTGGATTAAAATCAAGAACTTTTACATTTTTTTTTTTTATTTTTATTTTTTTCTCTATTGAACATCAAATGTTCCCGAGAAGAAAAATTATTAAACTTGAAATTATTAAAATTAAATCTCGAAAATTATTAAACTTGACTTGACTTGGTGCTTTTTGAGATGTATGCCCGCCGACCCTGCTTTATCTCAATTTATCCAAATGTTTTTCTTTCTTTTTTTTTTTTTCAATTCCTTCTATTAGCTCACCCTCTCCCTTATATATATATCTTGTTCAAATTTTCAATCGTTCATAAAATACTTTTTATTCCTCCACTCAAGTTCAAATACATTTTTTTAACTTGTAATGGATGACACTGGATGTTAATACAGTTTTTCAAATATTAATGAATTAATTAAATTTAATCAATTAATTTTAGTTTTTTTTTTAGATTTAAGTTGCATATATCTACCCATAGATGGCGGCAGAAAAACTTTTAAAAAAATGAATGAAAATTATTTATAAAGGACTTTCTGCGATAGAGTGAGTGAAAAAAAAGTAGGAATTGACTTAAATTTTTTGCTTTATATATTACTTTTTTTTTGTTAACAATCAAAACATATTTGCAGAAGTGAAAAAAAGGAAACACCTATTAAAAAAACCACTCTAAAATTCAAAATTCTAGAAATCGCCGAAAAATTCGAAATTCAGAGAAATCCAAAATTCTCTTTAAAATACAATAAACGTAGCTTGCTTTCTCTAGCAACCTGCACTCACTAGAGAATAACAATAAAAGGAGTAAATTTGAACATGAAAGAAATAAACAAAACTACAAAGGATCAAATCGATCGCAACATTTTTAACACTTAAACGATGATTAGAATACACGAAGCACTACTAGTATTTGAACAAAAAAAAGTGAAAATGAAATAATAACTTCAGGAAAATGAAAATTATAAAACGCATTTCATGAATTTTACTGGTAAACTTTGTGTTATGCGTAAAATCAATAACTTTACAAATAGCTATTAACATTAAAATCTGTTATGACTTATTACAACTTATATATCAAATTTCTTTCGAGTTTTTTTTTTTTATATTTATTGAGATTCAAACCACATTTAATAACATTTTACCTTAACACTAACACACCACATTTTTAAAGTTATCAGGGTTTTAAAAAGGCAATTTAAGTTTTTATATTTGAAAATAATCAGTCAAATTAAATAAATTCTATAGAAAAGAGTGCCATTTTTTTACGAAATTTTTTTTTGGTGCTCTTTAAACTGCTAAAGGGAAAGAAATTACGAATATAGACTCCGCAAATTCGATTATTCTTATTACATAAAAATATAGGAGATTCTTCCATGTTTTTATATATATAAATTAATAATTTCGTGATGACTGACTTTTCATTTCGCACAAAAATAAAAAGTATTTTTGAAAGATAGATAACATATGATCTTATATTATCCATTATGTATATTTAATTTTTGAGTAATATTGTTTTAATAATTAAGAATGTAGCATGAATCACTTTTCCCACATTCACTAAATTCATTTTCTTTTCTTTTTTTTTCAATGACTATAATCTTTATAATCTTTACTTTTGAAATTTCTAAAATAAAAATGACTTCAGAATAAATATTATTCATTTAAACAAAATTAATAATCAACAATTAACAACAACAATTAATAATTAATAATGACTATAGTATACTTAATTTGAGCAAATATTGTTAAAATAATTAAGAATGTAACATGAATGAACACTCTTTCCATATTCACTAACTTCTTTTTTTCACTCACTTTACCTTAGACCTTAAAATTTCTGAAATAAAAACGACTTCAGGATAAGAGGTCTGTCGACAATTCAATGCAATAGCATTTAAAACGAAATCAACCCTCAGAGTATAATTTCCATGGAATGATATGGAATGACTCATTTTCCATGCAATGACTCATTCATTAATAGAACGTCATAAATAGCCCGTCTAGTTTAAGCGTTTATTGACCATTACAGTGAATGTCCTTCAACGATTCGAATTATTGATATTGAACGTTCACTTGACTGCACAAACTCATATTTCCCGCCCAAAAAGGTTCGAAGGTGCATTGTAAGAGATGAGTGAGGGCCTCGTTAATTGGAACGGAACATCCGGAAAAGTGAGCTGATGAATGCGCGTCCGGCATTCCGTAGTCCGGGAAATTACGATCCTGGAGAAGGATGAGAGTGAGTTCTGACAATGACCGTATACGTCCCAGAAGGAGAATGTCCGACTTAATTAAACGTGACCCAAGTATCTAGCTCCAGAGTGATGATTGCATAATACTCGTGATTATTCATAGATCTCCAATTGTGGATATTTTAAAAGCTTGCTGTATTATTGAATGTTTGGAATGCACCATTCGAAAACCTGATTAGAGAATAGCGGAAGGTCTTTCCATTTCGTAATTCGCATATAACGTAAAGGTTTAACTTTACCTCAATGGAGTTTTAAAAGATGACACATTTTCGTTAATAATGTTGGAGTTTCGATACAATATTAATATGAAACGTTTCGGATTTGAGAATAGTTAAGAGACAGTCACTTTCAGTAATTATAAAATGAATAATTCTGACAAGTATTTAGCATCCCCTGCATATTTTACAAGATATTTTCCAGATAACCTAAAAGGGAAAATCATCGATCACTCCCCATGTTTAGGTGGGTATGGGGCCAATGATTAGTTCATGTGTAGTGAAGCGGCGATTGCTAGCGGCCAATACAAGCAAAGACTTTTATTTGATCTAAAACTTTGATAATATATTTAAATCAATGGACACGATAACAACAACAACATAAAATGAATATGTTGAGTGTTTAAAATTACCTATTCAATATGCACTTTCGATATAAGGAGAATGAAAATCAAATTAAATTTTTAATATTAAAATCATTATTGAAATTAATATGTAAAAAAATTAAATTATGGAGTCAATTTCTAAAATTTTATTCAATCACAGCATGCCAGGAGTTTCCCCTATAATGATTCGTTTATAAGTTTGTAAATAAAATAATAAGAATTCATGAACTTTGGACATTCCCTAAATTCTTTTTTAACATTTTTGGACTACAACCCTTTATATTCTTTTAAATTAAAACTCGATTAAAATAAAAATGACTAACGGCATAAATTTATTCAAAATTCATATTAAAAAACATTTAAGATTTTAACGAAATCAACCCTTCAGAGCATAATTTCCATATAGTGACTTATTCATTAATAGAAAGTCATAAGCCCGTCTAGTTTAAAAGTTTATTGACCATTACCTGAATGTCCTCTCAACGATTCGAATTGTGGCATTTCAATGTTCACTTGACTGCACAAACTCATATTTCCAGCCCAAAAAGATTCGAAGGTGCATTGTAAGAGATGAGTGAGGGCCTCGTTAATTGGAACGGAACATCCAGAAAGTGAGCTGATGAATGCGTCCGGCATTCCGTAGTCCGGGAAATTGCGATCCTGGAGACGGATGATGAGTGAGTTCTGACAATGACCGATACGTCCCAGAAGGAGAATGTCCGACTTAATTAAAACGTGACCTAAGTATCTAGTTCCAGAGTGATGATTGCCTAATACTCATGACTATTCATGGATCTCCAATTGTGAATATTTTAAAAGCTTGCTGTATTATTGAATGTTTGCAATGCACCATTCGAAAATCTGATTAGAGAATAGCGGAAGGTCTTTCCATTTCGTAATTCGCATATAACGTAAAGGTTTAACTTAATAATAGAGTTGTTAGATGTCACATTTTCGTTAATAATGTTGGAGTTTCGATGCAATATTAATATGAAACGTTTCGGATTTGAGAATAGTTAGAGACAGTCACTTTCAGTAATTATAAAATGAATAATTCTCCCAGACAAGACCAGGGAATGCATCCCTGCAGAAATTTCCCCAACGTTTTCCAATAACCTAAGCACATTCTAGAGTGCCCAGCACTCCCACTCCCCATGTTTTGCAATTGGGTATGGGGCCAATAGAGGCCAACTTAAGAGAAGTTCATGTGTAGAAGCTTGGCGCCATTTGCTAGCGGCCGCTATCGAGAAGACTTTTGATTTGATCTAACTTTGATATATATTTAAATCCATGGACACGATAACAACAACAACATAAAATGAATATGTTGAGTGTTTAATATTGGCATATTACTCTCATAAACTCTTTCCGAGAAAGGAGAAGTGAAAATCAAAGATTAAATTTTTAATATTAATTATTATTGAAATAGATTGTACGATATAAGTAAATTATGGATTCAAAAACTAAAATTTTATTCAATGCACAGCATGCCAGGAGTTCCCCTATAATGATTCGTTTATAAGTTTGTAAATAAAATAATTCAACATGGACTTATCCATGACATTTTTTGAAAACAACCCTTTATATTCTTTTAAATTAAAACTCGATTTAAAAATAATCGAAATTACTAACAAAAATTAAATTTATTTAAAATTCATATTAAAAAACATTTAAGATTTTAACGAAATCAACCCTCAGAGCATACTTTCCATAATGTGACTTATTCATTGATAGAAAGTCATAAGCCCGTCTACTTTAAAATTTTATTGACCATTACACTTAGTGTCCTCCAACGATTCGAATTATTGGCATTCAATGTTCACTTGACTGCACAAACTCATATTTCCCGCCCAAAAAGGTTCGAAGGTGCATTGTAAGAGATGAGTGAGAGCCTCGTTAATTGGAACGGAACATCCGGAAAGTGAGCTGATGAATGCGCGTCCGGCATTTCGTAGTCCGGGAAATTGCGATCCTGGAGACGGATGAGTGAGTTCTGACAATGACCGGATACGTCCCAGAAGGAAAATGTCCGACTTAATTAAACGTGACCTAAGTATCTAGTTCCAGAGTGATGATTGCCTAATACTCGTGATTATTCATAGATCTCCAATTGTGGATATTTTAAAATCTTGCTATATTATTGAATGTTTGGAATGCACCATTCGAAAACCTGATTAGAGAATAGGGGAAGGTCTTCCATCTCGTAATTAGCATATAACGTAAAGGTTTAACTTAATAATGGAGCATTTAAGATGTCCCATTTTCGTTAATAATGTTTAAGTTTTGATGCAATATTAATATGAAGCGTTTAGGATTTGGGAATAGTTAAGGGACAGTCACTTTCTGTAATTATGAAATGAATATGTTGAGCGTTTAACATTGGCATATTACTTTTACAAGCTCTATCCGGGAAAGTAGAATTGAAAATCAACAATAAATTTTTGATGATTAATCTTTATTGAAATATATTGTATAATACAAATAAATTATAGATTCAAATGCTAAAAATTTAGATTTTATTCAATTGACAGCATGTCAGGGTCTTCTCTGCAATGATTCGTTAGTGTGTAAATGATACGTATAATTCAATGCGAACTTATCTATATAATTTTACAAAAACAAACCTTTATTTTCTTTTAAATTAAAACTCGATTTAAAATATTAAAAATTAAATTTATTCGAAATTAATATTAAAAATCAAATTTATTCGATATTAATATTAAAAATTAATATTAAAAAACATTTAATTTCTTTAAATTCTACAATTTATCTCCAGTAGTAGACGGCCTTGGCCCACCATGAGGCTGATTGCGTGCGTCAATGAATAAATTCTACAATCTATAATAAAAATTATAAATGAAATTACAGCAAGTATTGACATCTGATATTATACGATACGTAAAATATTATTTTTAAACTGAAATTTTTGTTATGTATAATGTTATGCTTATTGTTTTAATATTATTTCAAAACGGACAAATCAAAATTTTTGAAGTACTAATTGTTAGAAATTTATTCCCTATATATTTTGATATTTCCCAGTAATTAATATATCCTAATTAAGTGATTTGTTAAAATTCATTGGTAACTTATCTAAAATTCATTGATAACTGTAGATAGTGAATTTTCTCACTATTAGTCATTAGCTAATAGTTCATAATGTGTAATATATTGATTATGTTACTCTTGTGCTGAAGGTTTAATTTGCTTCCCTTTGATACTGACGAATAATGTTATGGTGGTAAAATTAACGTGTCTCGATTAATACTAATAATTATCATAAAAATTTGAAAAACAGCTGAATAATTTTCGAATAGTATTGATTTGACTTTCTGATAGTCTCAATATCAACTACTTTTAGTTCTCACTATCTTGTTTTTGAGTCTATACCTCTGCCTCACCTAATAACTAATTTTTATCCAGTTTAGATTACTTATTATCTTACCACCAACAAAATTCTAAATCTTGTTTGACTAAAAATATGAAATCCAATTTAGATTTCGTTAAGTTCAACAGAAACTTTATTATCTTGTAGAATATTAATTAATGAAAACGATTATTTTATTTTAGTTGTAAGGCATCATTAATATTTTAACGTGCATTATGAAATATCTAAAATAATTTATTAAGCAATTCAACTTATACAATAATTTAAATATTCATAATATCATTTCTAAATCCCCCTTCTCCAACAAAAATAAAAAAAAATCATCTCTTTTTTTCCAGGAGCAATAAATCCTCCTTTCAATATCCTGAATCCATTGAACCCTGAAGCACTGAAGAAGCTTCAACACCTCATAATCGAGATATAAGCTTTGCCCTTTACGGATGACGCGGGGCATCAGCCATGACAGATGAGAATGCATCAGTCTCCTCGCCTCTGATGATATACTTTTATTCATTACGCATTTTCTAAAGCATTTTAATCATTTTCGTAGGCACAAGTGCCGCCTTTTTGACAGAGGTATTCAGACCCGGGCAGAATTTGATGTATGCTCGTTGCCCACCATCCATTTATTGCGTCCATTCATTCAGAAAAAGAGCACTAAGAATTCTTCCTCTGTATCCGTCGCACGTATTCTAGTGTTTAACTCTGATGGATGGGCAAAGGGAATCATATTAATCCATTCGCCATCGCTCCTCATATACAAAGCAATATATATCGCATTTGTTTCTTGTTGGTGTAACCTTAACAAGGAAAACAAATCTATTTGAATTAGTTAAAATGAATGCAAAAAGATGTTTGATGTGATATTCTGGATTTAAATTCCTTTAAATATAATAGAATTTCTTATTTTGGTATCTTTAAAAAAGATGTTACCTATAATACCTTGCGTTTAAGGTTACAGAAAATTCATATAATTTTTTATAAATATTTAACATTATAAATATTTAACAGCATTAAAAATTTATTTCACTATACATTTCAATTCAATACACTCATACTGGTTGGGATAAGGTTGCTTGGGTTATTTAATATGTATTAAAAACAGCATTATGAAAATTTATTTCACTATATACATTTCAATTCAATAACCACATTTCTACTGGTTGGGATAAGGTTGATCCTTAATAAAACTTTGGGTTGATAAAAAACCCAAAGTTTTGCTTAAATTCTTTATAAATTGTATTTTTAAAAAAGATTTTTACAGGACTGTCTTTCAAAGATAAAAAAGTAAAAGGTATTTGAGATTTTTAAATTTCCTACAATCAATAAAAGGTTACAAGATAAGACATTTGATAAAGTAAAATATCGGGGGATAAGGAAGTTGCGATTTTTAAATTTGTTACAATTGATAATAGTTTTGAGATTTTTGCTGATTACTATTTTATTATTTTTGAGGTACTTTTTATGTTTGTTGCTTATTTTCATTATCATTATTATTATTATGAATCAACCAATCTTCTCATGGACCAGAAAAATATAACAATGGGATTATAGGGATAGGTGGTTAATAAAGTTTATTAGAACAATGAATCCAATGTAGAAATTTCCTTTTATGAGTTATATGCCAAAACTTTTAATAATTTTGAAGTTTTTAATAACACAAGTCACACTTTTAATAATTTGTTTTTATTAATAAATTTAAGGTTATAAAAAGTTTATAAATATTAAATGTATTAAAAAACATTATGAATATTTATTTCATTATACATTTCAATTCAATATATTCACTTCTACATAATATATTCAATTGAATATATGGAATATAAGGTTTGTTGGGTTGAAGTTTTGAAACTTAAGAATTTTATAATTTTCAGTTATAATGAAGTGCAAAAGTTGATCTTGAATTGAAATGCCTTATCTCATACCTTAATTTTGGGCCATTAAGCAAATGTAAATATAAACGAGTTTAAAATAATAAAATAAGTAATCAATATACAAAATAATTAAAAATTAAGTGAACTGAAAATGTTATGAAAACTTTTCAGGTAAGACAATTCAATTCAAGAATGACTTTTCTTTTGATTACAATTGCAAATTATGAAATTCTTAAGTTTCAAACCTTCAACTCAACCATTTTATTCCAGTCAGTAGTAGTGAGTTTATTGAATTGTAAATGTAAAAATAAATTTTCTTGATTTTGTCTTCGTAAATATAATTATATATAAAACTTATCAAACCTTTTAGTATGTAACTCATGGAGATTTCTCAGTATTTTTTAATGAAGAACTATTTGACGAAAAGTCATGTTTTGGGAAAAAAGATCTTTAAATTTTGTTGGAAAATCAATGCAATTTCTTTTCAATGAAAAACAAAGAACAATTAAATTTAAATGAAATATTAATTTAGAAAATTTTAAAAATTAATATAATTTTTCTTTTAAAAACATTTCGACATTTTCATTTAATGTTGATGTACCAATTATAGATTTAAAATATTTCATAACATAAAAAATCTCTGCCAATACCAAACAGCCTAAAACTATCACAATATCTTCAATAAATGCAAAAAAATTAAATTCATTCTGAATAAAACGATTTTAGATAATTAAAAATTAATTTAAAAAAATTAATTAAAATAAAATTAAATAAATTAAAAAATGAAATAAAATGAATTAAATAAATAAAAAAATAAATAAAGTAAAAAATAAAAAATAAATTAAATGAATTAAATAAAAATAAAATTATTAATTAATAAAAATTAAATTAAATAAATAAAGTAAAAGTAAAAGCCTAAATACAAATTAAAATTTTAAAAATAAAATTAAAAGATTAAAAAAAATTAACTAAATAAATAAAGTAAAATTAATAAAATTAGATAAAATAAAAAATAAATTTAAAATTAAATTAATAAAATAAAATTAATAAATAAAATTATTAATTAATAAAAATTAATTAATTTTAAAAAATTATTTTTTAAAAGTTAATTATTGTATTTTATTTTTGTTATGAATATTTATTCTACTTTACGAAAGTAAAATAAACGACTGTGAAAAAATAAGCTGCATCTGACATTTCCAATGACCATTTTTAATGTCATAATGCCATTACTTCACAGAGTAATTATTCTGCTGCTACATTTATCATAACTGCAACTGCATGCATTTCATTCAAATCGACTACATTCGGCAAATGTCTTTGGTCACGATTTGTGAATCCTGCATTCAATTTAATTACTGTGATGTACAATCCATCCTTTTAGAGAAAACGGCAGCTGCTGGTAATTTCATATCGACTTACAAAGTTTAGTCACTTTTACTGAAATGTGGCAAATAGCAGCAAGCAAACATTGATTATGCATGATGTTGAACATCAACCACATTCATTTCAGATTTACCACTAAATGCCAAGTCTCCTAGGGGCAATAACCTCGGTACAGTAAACAATAAATAATGTACGAGATAAATTTTGGATCCATTTATGTTAATTTAAAGATTGATTACTTATTATGCGTAACCAACACAAAAGCAAAAATCTATTTCAGAACCTTTTGAACCAGAAGTTCGTTTTAATATATTTCACTAAAAAGGATAAATTAAAAGTTTGAAAATTATTTTATAATATTTTTTCAGTAGAGATTTGGATGATAAATAAATTATGCATTTATTTTTGAGTGGAAAAATATTTCATACATTTGAAATAAAGTCTGTAAATATGTTAGAAAAAATACAAGAATTGTACAAATTTTTTTTCAAAATAGATTATCTGATAATAATTAAATTTAAATCAAACATTTACAAAAAATATTGATTTTTATCTACGTTAGAATTAATTTTCAATGTTATATTTCGAGTTGTTAATATTGTAATAATTATAGACTCAACTGTTTATTCACAAAGTTATTTTGTTTAAAATTATTTAATTTTAGATATAAAAATATTTAATCTTTGTATAATTGAATCAATGCAGTAACATTTATTCTTATTCTATCAGAATCTATTAACTATTTTATAGAATTATATATATCATTATACTTAAAAATTAATCTTCTCAATATTAAAAATATTTAAATTGAGTAACTTTTGATTTTAAATTAATTAAATTCTATTCCGAAGTTAATTTTATTCACTTAAAATCAATATTTATAAAAATAAACTTTGGGCAACATTTTAGCATACTGGTAAATTTTGTATTTATTTCTATTCATTTGATTACTTTTGAATAATAATTTAATTTTCATTTATGGTTTCAAGAAATATTTTGTAGCTTTTTACTGGTGTGAATTTAAATATGTATGTCATATTTAAAATAATTTTTTGTTTCTTTTATAATTCCAGTTCAAAATAATAATATTCAATACTAATATTATCATAAATACAAGTGTATTCAAATGCATTAAAAACAAAATAAATTATAAAATAATTTTGTTTCCTTTTCTGTTATTTCTAGTTTAAACAATACATTTTATATTTGAATATTGTAAGGAAATTCAAAGCAAATTTAAAGAGTGCATTTATTAAAAAATATTTAAATTATTAATATTTGAAACAAGTTAAGAAACATGAAAAGCCTGATTGACATTGATTTTGTTTATTGTGAAAATAATGATGCCAAAAATTTAACTTTTAATATTTACTTAAATATTTTTTGCAATAAGTTGTTTTCGAAAAACTTCCTATATGGCTTATTGTAATAGATTTTTAAAAGTTTGATAAATATACATAAAAAATATGCTGAAAATGTTATACATTTATGTTGTTATATATGCTTGAATGATTAATAACAGAAATATGTAAAATACAAACATTTCATAGATTCGAGAATATTAAAAGAACATTTCCTATAAAAGAATTGTATTTCAAATTTGAAATATTCACAATTATTTTATAAATATACACTCAAGAGCCAAAACATTATGACCACCTGTCAATAACGAGTTGGCCCACCTTGGGCGCAACACAGCTTCAACCCGCCTTGGCATGGATTAATACCACCACTTAATACCAGTTAAATACCACTTCCACCTGATCACGTGCCTTCCACGTCATCCAGGCGAGTTCATTGCAAAATGTAGGGGTGGTCATAATGTTTTGGCTCTTGAGTGTAATATAAAATAATTGCAATACTTCTAATTTTAAATACAATAAGAAAACGTTCTATTAATGTTCTCGAATTAAATTTTTAGTAAGAGTTAATTTATTATTTAATTTATAACTAAAAATTATTGAATTAATTTAATAATAATTATGTGTATTTAAATATATGTTACCACATTAAAATTCAAGAAAATATATTATAATATTATTACATAATTTTTTTTTCAATTTTACTTTACAGCATTTAAAAAAAGTTATCTTTAAACTGTAATGAATACTAACATAAAAGAATTTCAAAAATGTCAACTTTACATATGCACATATTGCAAAGCTTTCTATGAGTTTGTTTTCGTGAATATTTTATTTACACCTGGCCTTTTTTCAACTAATAAGATTTGTTGAGACAGCTTCTTTAATAATAACATGAGGGACCGAAAGGACTGTTCTTTGGCATGTAGTAATGCTTATCGTTTTTGAACTGAATAGAAACTCGGATATAAATGAAATGTTCAACGACTGCTAAAATAAACAAAAAAATAATAAGACTAAATTTTTTTTCATTCATATGAAAGCCTTCCAAAACAAGTGTAACCTTTTCAACTTTCTCATTTCTACTGATATTTTTTGTGTCAACTTGGCTTCCTTGTGATCTGTTTTGAATCTTATCGTGTAAATTGGTTTCGCAACTTTTTGACACATTTGTGAAGACTTTTAAATAACATTTTCGAATTTTGAATTGTGATTTTATAAATAATTTTAGTTACTAGAATTGAAAGTATATTTTCAGTGACGTTGTCATATATTATTCTTGGTAGACATTCCGTAACGTTCAAATCAATAATAGTGGGATATCCCAGCTTTCGGTAGCTTTGTTTTGACCAATTCTTTATTTATACTTGGATTTCTTCAATTCATGAGATATTCTGACAACATTTCAAATACTATTGACAGAAACCTTAAAATGTAGTTCTGTATCTTGTTTCTAAAGTTTATCTTGCTCGAATTGAATAGAAATTCAGATATAAATGAAATATTCAACTACTGTTAAAATAAACAGATTAAATTTTTCAGCCATATGAAAGTCTTTCACAACGTGTCATCCTTTCAACTTTCTCATTTCTACTGGAATTCTTTTACCAACTAAACTCCTTTTTTTTATCTGTTTTGAATCTTATCCTATAAATTGGTTTTGCAACTTTTTTAACACATTTGTGAATCCTTTTAAATAGCATTTTCGAATTTTGAGTTGTGATCTTATGAATAATTTTAGTTGCTAGTGTTGAAAAGTAGAGTATTTTCAGTGACATTGTCATATGTTATTATAGGTAAACATTCCGTAACAAAGACAATAATAACCAGATATTCTAGCTTTCTATAGCTTTGTTTTGACCAATACTTGATTTACACCTGGATTTTTCAGTTCATGAAATAATATGACAACCTCCCAAATAATAATAACAGAAACCTGAAAATGCATTAACACATATGGAAACCTCTCAAAACGTGTCATCTTTCAACTTTCTCATTTCTACTGACATTTTTCGTCCCAACTTGGCTTCTTTTTTTTTTTATCTGTTTAGAATATGATAGTGGAAAGTGGTTTTATAACTATTTTAATACATTTTGATGAATAGCCTAAAAACCCTTTTGAATAACATTTTCGAATGTTGAATTTTGATTTTTCAAATACTTTTATTTACTAGAGATGAAAAGTATATTTTAGTGACATTTCCATATATTATTATTAGCAGACACATTCAGTAACATTCAATACAATAATAGTCAGATATTCCAGCTTTCAATAGCTTTTTTTTTTTTTTTTGGCTAACACTTGATTTACACTTGTATTTCTTCAATTCATGAGATATTATGACAACCTTCCAAATAATAATAGCAGAAACCTTAAAATGCAGTTTTGTATCATGTTTCGAAAGTGTATCTTGCTCGAATCGAATAGAAAATCAGATATAAAAAACAAAATATTCAACGACTGTTAAAATAAACAAAATATGAAAATTTTTCCGCCGTGTGAAAGTCTTTCAAAACGTGTCCTCTTTTCAACTTCTCATTTCTACTGACATTTTTCGTGGCAACTTGGCTTCCTTTTTATCTGTTTTGAATCTGATTGTGCAAATTGTTTTGTGACTATTTTAACACATTTTGATGAATAGCCTAAAGAATCTTTTGATTAACATTTTCGAATGTTGAGTTTTGATTTTTCAAATATTTTTAGTTACTACCGTTGAAAAGTATATTTTAGTGACATTTTCATATATTAATATTGGTAGACACATTCAGTAACATTCAATACAATAATAGTCAAATATTCCAGCTTTTGGTAGCTTTGTTTTAGTCAATACTTGATTTGCACTTGGATTTCTTCAATTCATTAGATATTATGACAACCTCCCAAATAATAATAATATAAATCTTAAAATGCAGTTTTTGTATCATGTTTAGAAAGTGTATCTTGCTCGAATCGAATAGAAAATCAGATATAAAACAAAATATTCAGCGACTGTTAAAATAAACAAAATAGAAAATTTTCCGCCGTGTGAAAGTCTTTCAAAACATGTCTTTTCATCTTCTCATTTCTATGACATTTTCGTGGCAACTTGGCTTCTTTTATCTGTTTTGAATCTGATTGTGCAAATTGATTTTGTGACTATTTTAACACATTTTGATGAATAGCCTAAAGAATCTTTTGATTAACATTTTCGAATGTTGAGTTTTGATTTTTCAAATATTTTTAGTTACTACCGTTGAAAAGTATATTTTAGTGACATTTTCATATATTAATATTGGGAGACACATTCAGTAACATTCAATACAATAATAGCCAAATATTCCAGCTTTTGGTAGCTTTGTTTTGGTCAATACTTGATTTGCACTTGGATTTCTTCAATTCATTAAGATATTATGACAACTTCCCAAATAATAATAATATAAATCGTAAAATGTAATTCTGTTCCATGTTCAGAAAGTTTATTTTCATCAAATCTAATAGAAACTCAGATATAAAATGAAATATTCAATGACTGTTAAAATAAACAAAAGATAAAAAATTTTCAGCCATATGAAAGCCTTTCAATTCATATTTGAAACATTTTTGCCAACTTGGCTTCTTTTTTATCTGTTTTGAATCTGATAGTGGAAAGTGGTTTTATAACTATTTTAACACATTTTGATGAATAGTCAAAAAAGCCTTTGAATAACATTTTCGAATGTTAAGTTTTGATTTTTCAAACAATTTTAGTTACTAGTTTTGAAAAGTATATTTTCAGTGACATTTCCATACATTATTATTGGGAGACAGATTCAAGACAATAATAGAAGATATTCCAGCTTTCGATAACTTTGTTTTGGCCAATACATGATTTTTGATTTCTTCAATTCACAAGATAATAACTCCCAAATAGTAATCTGGTAAAATGCAATTCCATGTCATGTTTCAAAGTTTATCTTGCTCGAATCGAATAGAAATTCTGATATAAAATCAGAAATATTCAACGGCTGCAAAGGTAAAAAAAGATTAAATTTTTTCATTCATCGTTTTGAAAATCTTTCAAGCCTTTCAAAACATGTGTCATCTTTACCAACTTTCTCATTTCATAAGACATTTTCCTTCATAAAGGCTTCTTTTCGATCTGTTTTGAATCTGATTGTGAAAATTGGTTTTCTGACTTTTTTTTTTTGAAGGACATTTTCTATTTGGAAACATTCCTTTCGATAACATTTTTGACATTTTGAGCTTATTGCAAATAATAACTTTTTCTGGTTATCAGTATTCAATAGTGTTTTCAGCAACATTATCAAAAAGCATTAAGTAATAGTTAAAACCAATAATAGTTTTGTTGCAAGCAATAAAAACAGACATAAATTTTGCAGCATCATTTTTGATGAATAACGTAGCAAAATATCTGGTTTTAAACAATAAGATTTTTTTAACCAAACTACTGTGCCCAAAAGTATGACCGAATTTTTTTCAAAATTCTTTATTTATTCTTCGATCGTCTTCAAAAGTAATCCCACCCTTTTTGAAATTCCAACATCATCAGCAAGGTCTCTAATCTTAAATGGTCTGCAAGTCACCAAACCTCTAAGTGTTTTTGGACCAAAGCTTTATCGTTGAGGTTGATGGTCGACCAAGGGCTTTTCGTCCCCAACGCGTTCTCTGTCTTCTTTTGAACTGTTTACGCCACTTCTAAACATTACTTTCTGGTATAGGAATGCTCACCAAATGCCTTCTACAATATTATATACGTTTCCACAAACAATTCTTTGCTCAATTAAATCAGACTTTTCAAAAATCGCCGAAATCACTTTTAGCGTATCAGAAAGCCAAGCGTAACTCAAACACTAATGAATATTTTGACGTCAAATTTCACACAGATGTCAAGGACATGCCAGTGCCAGCAACCTAAAAAATGAAATTGAAATTACATAATCCCCGGAATTTTAAATTGAAAATTGGTCTTACTTTTGGACAGAGTAGTAAATGTCACTAATTAATATTTTACTATAAAATTCAACTTTCTGAATTTAAATGAACAAGAATCAATATAAATTCAAAAAAAAAATTTCCAAACGAATATTTTGCTGAAAGGACTTTCTTCTTCTAGACTTCTGTGGACGCACATAAAATTTATCGGCTGAATAAAGCTGTAAGGAACTTTGTCGTGATTACGTTAATTTATGCAGCAAACTTTCTCGGTCGCTTAGAACACTTAATCTTTTCGATTTACATAAACCTTTTCACAAGAGTTCTGTTCACACGCTTGAATTGCAAACTCTTTTATGTGAATTATTCTCAATGACAACAACTGTTACATTTCAATTGTAAAGAGAAGTGATTTTCCTTCAGAGTTATAAGCGAACAATTTTTTATACATTCTTGTGTTTTTTTTTGTTTTTGTATTTTTTTATTACCAAGTTTTAAAAATTTTATGAGTATTTTTTCCGATTAAAAATTTTGTTGAAATTCTATTAAATTCTGTTGAAATTCTGTTAAATCCGGTTGTAATTCTGTTAAATAAATCAATACATTAAAGCTTACATTTAAAATCAATACATTAAAGCTTACATTTGCTATCAATATATTAAAGCTTACATTTATAATCAACATTACAAATTAATGCATTTACATTTATTACACTTAAATTTACATTTTTATAATTTAAATTATTTACAAAACTTTAAGTTAATTATTTTTTTAGTTATTACAGTGTGTAAATTTTATTTAGACAAGATTTATTTATTAAATAATCAAAAGTTTCGTAAAAACGTTTAAAAAACTACATTACTTATTCGTTTATTTTTAATATTGATGTCTACTGCCATTGTAGTAAGGCTTGGGTGCTAATAATAATATTAATGGTGAAAATTGTGTTTCTACATTAATGATTACTATTTTCAATTCAAATGTCATATTTCACTAAACATTATTTTTCAACAATAAAAATTCAGATTAAATTAATTGAAGAAGAGTGCAATTAATTTATTAAATTCTGTTATGCATGAAGAATCATGTTTGATTTATTACTTTATTTGATATTAAAAGTTCTTCGAAATATTTCTGGTAAAAATACTTTTAAGATTCTTCGAAATATTTCTGGATTAAATACATATAAGAAGAATAGTTATTGCACAAATATTTCAAAACATTATTTAAATGTTCAATTTAAATAATCAATCAATTCAAATATAATATTTCACTAAACATTACTTTTCAACAATAAAAATTCAGATAGAATTAATTGAAGATGATTGCAATCAATTTTTGGAAATCTTTTTCGGAAAGATGAAATAATTTGTTAATTTATGTTTGATGTATAATAAAAATTATGTTTGAATTGTTAATTTATGTTTAATTGATATTAAAATTGTTTCGAAATATTTCCGGTAAAAATATTATTCTGTAAGAATAGTATTTTTACCTATAAGAAGTTATTGCACAAATATTTCAAAACATTATTTAAATAACCTTTTTAAATTTTTAAATTAATAATTAATAATGTTTAATAAAAATTTTTAATAATTAATAATTTAAAATAATTTATTCTATTTTTTAATTATATTTCAATTAAACTTCTGAAGAATGTCCTAAATCAAATAGTAGCATAGTAGTATTAAGAAAATTGGCATTTAAAGCATAAAAATCATTTTAAACTACTATAAAGATTTGATAATTTTTAGAAATGGGTTCATGAATAACAAATATAAATTTTTTTTTTAATTTTAAAAGTCTAAACATAAATATGTTTTATAATTTTTTATTTCATGTAATAATTTAAAATTTGAACATTTTTAATACTACGCATACAATTTAAAATTATTATTGGTTTAGTTTAGAATATAATATTTTAAATACTTTATGTTCTGTTAACACATGCGTAATATTTTTGACATATTAAATAAAATTAATTAATTTCATTAATAATTGATTAATTTCATAATTAATTTTATTAATAATCAATTAATTTAATTAATACTTCATTAATAATAATTAACTTCATTTTTAATTATGAAGTTATAATTATGAAACAATCATCGAAAATATTCAGAATTTATCAGAAAATAATAATAATACAAATTAAAAGGACGGTTATAGAAAATAATAATAAATTTTATTTTAATTCTTAACTTAATTAATTTATAATGAGACGTAATGTTTGTTTTGTATATATTGAATTTATTTAGCACAAAAAGTTCAAAATACTTTATTACTTTTTATTACTTTATACATTACAAAATATTTATGACATATTGTTTCAAAATAATTTCATTTTTTTTCCAGTTAATTTTACATCAAACATTCTGTTTAACATTTTTGAAATGCATTAAAATTGATTTTTTTTTTTTTTTTTTTTTTTTTTGTAATTTATTAAAATTACTATTTTTCTCCTAAATTTGTATTGTTAACGAATATTCATTTACTATTGAACGAACGAATATTATTTACTATTAACGAATCCATTTACTATTACTACTCTTATTTACTGTTATTTTTATTATTATTACTATTCATTTACTATTGAATATTCAGATACTATTGAGATTAAAACTTGTAAATGGATAATGATTCTACAAAATTTTAATAAAAAAGATTTTCCTCAACTACAGGAAAAATAATGCATCTTAACTTTTTTTTAAAAATAAATTCAATATTTATTTTGGTTACATGAAAGAAAAGCATTAGATGAATGAAAATTTTGAAGTTTTTTTTCTTTTAATGAATTATGTTTTCGTAACATTTCTTTTAATAATAAATCGAACTCTTTTTCATAAGGGACAACTTTTCACAGAATTGGGAAACAAATTTAATTATCCTTAAAAAATTAAGAATAATTAAATTTGTTTCCTTAAGTATGCAGCAAAAAATATTTATAAATATTTGTAACAGTAATTATTAGACTTTGTTGTATTCTGACAATGTATCACATTCAAAACTTCTATTTTATTAAAGGAAAAATCATTATCGGTTTTCTACACTGAATGAATTCCCATCTGAATAGAGTTATTGTATGTGGGATCAATTTGCGATTTTATTGTTTTATTCACTGTTGTATTGTTTGGTGCAACTTATTTTTAAAAATTAGATCGATTTAAAAATTAAAAATAAAATTACAAAATAATGGTTTTTTTTTTGCCTCCATGAATTGATGCTGAAGAAGTTTTTATTTATAATTTTAGAAATAAGGAGATTACAAAATTTTAAAAAAAATTTTTAACTTTTCTATTTTCTTAATCATTTTATTTTAATATTATAATTAATTTATTTAACTAATGAGGAAAAATTTATTTCTGGTTATAAACGATATATATTTAAGATTAATGTTAACTTTTTTTCTATTATGAATGAATGCTGATTAGATTTTAGATATGCATCCATTGTAAGTTTATTGGTTTTGTAAGAGATCACTTTTTAATGTATGTTAATATTAATTCCTTTAATAGAAATAGAATCTTTTGAAAAATTATCTTTTGCAAAGACTTCTGAATAGAAATTAGATCAAATTCTGATAAAAAGAAAGCATTCTTTCATGGTTAATTAGCTTTTAAGATTTTTATTTTTTAAAGAAATAAAAACCTTATTTACTTTAAATTTTCAAACAGAGCTTTCAAAATAATTAATTCGAAAACAGTTTGTAAACTAATTAAGGATTTTCATTTTTTATTTTGTCATATATACACGCATGTCCATAAATTAAGGATAATGAAGTTCAGGCAAAGAAAGAGACAGAAATAAAACAAATTTGACTTATTTGTAATGTCTATTTATTAAACAAAAGGTAAAGAGCAAAAAGATGCTATATGTTTGACATAATTAATAAAAATTGCGATTTTTACTTCCTGGAGCAAATTTCAAAAGAAGCTATTTACAAAAACAGTATAACATGGTTAGTATGATGGTTAATATGGAGTATGTCTCCCGGACGATGCAATACAGGCCTTACAACGCCTAGGCTTGCTAAGTATCAAATTATCAATCTGATCTTGGGGAATATTACACCACTCATCAAGCAATGCCCTCCGAAAGTTCCGGTTGACAGGTGGGAGGAGGCTGCAATTCGTCGGCCAAGCATATCCCATACATGCTCTATTTTTTCAAGTCCGGTGAGTATACTGGCCAATCCATACGGGTGATATCCTACAATTGAAGCATTCTTCTTCAATGTTAGCACGGTGAGGACGGGCGTTGTCATCCATAAACAGAAATTCAGCACCCATGGCGCCCCGAAACAAACGTACATGTTGTTCCAGAATGACATCCCGATAGATGTGGCCTGTCATCGTTACACTCTGAACAAAAGGTCAGTTCTGGAACCAAAAATAATTCCTCCCTAAACGAGCCATCCTGCACCACCGTAACGGTGTCGTTGAATGGGGTTCTCTTGGTGGTAACGGGTACCTGGCGCCTCCATATGAAAGTCCGGCGAGAATCAGACTGCAAACTAAACCTGGACTCGTCGGAAAACATCACACCATACCACTGTTGTTGGTGTCCACAATGCATGCTCTCTACTCCAGGTTAATCGCAGGCGACAGTGAGTTGCGGTAGAAGTGGAACACATCTGACAGGCCTAGGTGATTAAAAGCATATGCTCTGTATAATTAGACCAATGTGCCCTAAGCGTCTGAAAAACACGGTTTGTCTTGAAACTGTCGTACCGGTAGCTGAAGAGAGCTGACGAGATAGGTCTGATGCTGTGCTCCGTCTGTTTCTTTTGGCAGTAACTGCTAAATACCGGTCCTCATTCGGCGTTGTAACTGTCTTTGGGGCGACCTGTGCTTTAACATCTACTCACATTACCATCATCTTGGAATCGTTGCCAAAGCCTGGAGATGACACTCTGTTCGATTCCAAGTTCCTCGGATACTTCAGCTGGATACGTTCACATTCCAGTCGTCCGATAATTCTACCACGTAATAAATTTCCAAATGCTTCCTTTGTGCCATAACTATGTGGTTTTGCACTGAAAGAATTTTTTAAATTTCAATTTTACTTCTTTGCCACCAAAGAAATAAAGCCCTTATTACACTCTCGTCAGTTTGTGAAACTATCCGAATCCCATCTGGTGATTTCACATTCTTAATTTGCATATTCTTCTTCAAGATTGTGTGTGATAATTCTATAGGTGAAATTTTTATTTTAGAGTTCAATTTCTGTGTGGTTCTGAATTATCTTTAATTTATGGACATGATGTATTTGTGTGAACTATTTCTTAAATTCATCTTTTAATACGACTTTGATTGATTCAATCGATATCCTTACATACGGAAGTGAGAAATAAAGGTATAATGCTGTTATTTAAGCTCTTTAACCAAATTACAAGAAATAAATTCTAAGACTCTTTCAGTTATTGTTTAAAAATTACAAGAAAGACACGGTTCTTTTGCTTTCCATTTAACTATTAATCAAAAAAAGTAGTAGTTAGAAAGACAAGTATAAATTTTGTTTTCCAAGTAAATAATACTATTAAACTAAGACCTAGAGTTTATTTAATCGTCCTTTTCCAGCAACGTCAAACCCCGTGTGGTTTAGTTCAACATTCTCATTATGCTTAATAAAAGTGATAAAAACTGGGTATAAATGTTCTGACTTATAATGATTGGGATTTTAAAAGGAGTTACTTCTTCCATTGGTTTTGAACAAATATAAATGTCTTTTTTTAATAAAAGTGATAAAAATCTTGTATAGATCGTTTTCTCGTACAGGTCATAATTTTCAATGATTTTCTTCTTTCATATGTTTTGAACAAATATAAATAATTTGCAGTGGTTCGGAATTCACTTTAATCTCGTAGTCCTGGGATAATCTGATCGTAGAGCGTTGTCTAGAAGGTTTAGTAATCTTCAGCCCTAGTGGTTCCTTTTAAAAATAGGCTGCATATTATTTCTAGAAATGGACGTCGCCTTCGAAGATTTTGGATTTGGTGTAGTATTTTGCACCAGAATTAGTACAAGAACAACACAAATATAATTGCTTAATAAAAGTGATAAAAGCTCTTGTAAAGATCTTTTTCTTGTAAGATCATAACTTTTACAATAGGATTTATATTCCTTCCATATTTTTTTGGACAAATATCTTACAGAGAAAAATATTTTTAGGTTCCTGAATTTTATCTAGAAACCATGTTCAGAACTCTTAAGAGTTCTTTCTATTCCTTTAATATCTAAATAACATCACTTTTGACCTTATCTCAAATGATTAAAGAAAATTGCATTCAATCAATATCCTTACATACAAAAGTGAGAAATAAAAGTATAATGCTTGTAATCTTTTCCTCTTTAAGCAAAAGTACAATAATAAATTACTTCAATTCTTGTATTTTAAAAATTCAGAAGAGAAAATGAGTTCTTACCTGCCTGAATTTTATCAGAAAAAAAGTAGTAGTTGATGTCTCAGAACTCTTTAAGAGTTCTACTCCTTTAATACTAAATAACCTCAGTTTATTTAATCGTGATTTTCTAAATGACAAGTTAAAGTCCTATTTAATCAATTTCCGATCTAGAGTTAAAAATTTCTTAAATGTTCTTTATCCAGAAAACAAACAAAATTATATTTAAGGTTTTTGAACAAATATCATCATGTTTAATAAAAGTGATAAAAATTTTGTATAGATATTTTTCTTGTACAGATCATAATTTTACAATAGGATTTACTTCTTTCATGTGTTTTAAACAAATATTTAATGAGAGACAAAGAGTTCTTAACTGCCAGAATTTTATCTGGAGCAGTCTTGAGGTTCAGAACTCTTAAGAGCCCTAGTGGTTCCTCTTTAATATCTAATTACATCACACTTGCCTGCTTACTTAGTAGTGTTATTTCCCATATGACATATTTAATCAATTTCCTATCATGCTTAAAAAGTGATAAAAAAAACTCTTGTAAAGATCTTTTTCTTGAGACATGATCATAATTTTACAATAGATTTACTTCTTCCATACTGTTTTGGACAAATATCTAACAGAGATAAAAAAAATGAGTTCTTAACCTGATTTACTTCCTGAATTTTATCTAGAGAAAAAAGAGTTCTCAGCCAGATGTTCATGAACTCTTAGAAGAGTTTCAGTTTCCTTTAATATCTAAATGACATCACTCTAACCTTACTCAGTTGTGTCATTTTTTTTATGACAAGTAAAAGTCACATTTAATCAATTTCCACTCATGCAGAAATGATAAAAAAAATATTTATATAGTTTTTTTTCTGTTAACATCAAAATTACAAGAAACAGGTAAGACCTCTCATTTGTTTTGATCAAAGGTACAACAGAAAGATGCTATTCTCTTATTTTCCAAGGAGTATAAAGCCAGAAATAAGAGCAACTAAATCCCCCCACCGTGTGAAGGATTAATCTAAAGGTCCTAGAGTAAGATTTAGTGATGTTACTTCCTGTCCTGTACATCGTTGATTCTATTATTCACTCTACTTCTGTTGAATGAAAACACAATGTTTGCTATTTCTGAGGTAATCCTAGCCTTGAAGGGTGCTTCATTTTTTTTTTTTTTGTAAAATTCGCATAAAAAAAAAATAGTTAACAAGTAATTTTGCATTTAAAGAATAATTTATTTACAATTTTAATAAACTTTATTTATAAAAAGATGTAAAAAGATGTTTTTCAAGTTTCATTTTTTATTTCATGACCATGAAAGAAGAGATGACTTCATTTTTTTTCAATTCCTTCTATTAGTTCACACTCTCCCTATATATATCTTGTTGAAATTTTCAATCGTTAATAAAAATACTTTTTATTCATCCACAGTTCAAATACACTTTTTAAACTTGTAGTGGATTTTCTTGATGTTAATACAGTTTTTTCAAATATTAATTCATTCATTAAATTTAATTAAATAATTTTAGGTTTTATATGGGAGAAAAAATTTTTTTCTTATATAAGATATTTAGCAGGATATTATTTTAGGAACAGATATTCGATTTCTATTTTACCATTTAATATTGTGATTCACATCATATGTATATATGTATTTTTATTAATTGTAACAATTTAATAAAAAGTAACTAAAAACAAAATTTTTCTTGTTGACCTAAGTAGGAATTGACTTAAAAAAAAAATTTTTTATATTACTTGTTTAACTTTTTAACACTTGTTAACTAAAACGATTAATTACTGATGATTCTTTCCAAATTATTTTCCAATACATTATTTTTCAAGATATCCAGAATATTATTACAACTCAGTAATGTAAAATTGTGATGTAAAGGACATAAACTTTTTGAGAAATGAGATTTGTTTAATATCCTAATTAACAACAAATAATTACAAATATTTTAAAATAAATAATTTTAAAAAATTTAGAATAAATAGTTAACAAATAATTTAAAATAATTTTGTTTTTAAAGAATATTTTATTTATAATTCTTAATTAACTTTTTATTTATAAAATATGTAAAAAAGATGTTTTTCAAGTTCCATTTTTTTATTTCATGGCCATGAAAGAAGAGAGTTATTTCAATTTTTTAACTGTTCATGACACATGTGTGATATTATCTAAAACATTTAATTGTGGATAATCATTTTCAATTTATTTTTCAGTATATTATTTTCAATATAATCAGAATATTATTAAAATTCAGTAGTAAATTGTGATTTGTAAAGGACATAAGGTTTTGAGAAATTAGATTTTGTTTAATATCCTAACTAATAACAAATAATTACAAATATTTCTAAAATAAATAATTGACAAATAATTTTGTATTTAAAGAATAATTACATTATTTATAATTCTTAATTAACTTTTTATTTAAAAAATGTGTAAAAAGTTGTTTTTCAAGTTTTTCATTTTTTATTTCGTGACTATAGAAGAAATGATGACTTCAATTTTTTTTAACAGTTCTTAACTCACGTGTGTTAATTACTCTCTAAAATGATTAATTACCAATCATTCTTTTTCAAATCATTTTTCAGCGCATTATTTTTTTCAATATATTATGAATATTATTACAATCAGTAGTGTGAATTGTGATGTAAATGATATATATTTTTTGAGAAATGAGGTTTGTTTGATATACTAATGTACGCTTTTAATGTTTTTATGGTTTTTCTTCATAGTGTTCATCACTATTATTCTACAGGTAACATTATATTTTATTGTTTCAAAAACATACCAATGAAAAGTTTATTTTAAAAATGTATTTTTATTTAAAAATTTATAAAAAGTATTAAAAATTTTATTATTTTATTTATAGTTTCAAAACACACAGCTGAAAATCATGCAACTTCCTTTACTGTGATTTATGTTATTTAAGAAACAAATAAATATACTTCAAATCATTGGAAATTATAATAATGCAAAACTAATAATAACTTAAGGATGCATAAAATACGAACATATTTCACAGTCATTCATTAAATATGTCAATTTAATATGTCTGTAAAATTTATTGGGGAAAATAAAAGGCTTTATTTAGTTATTTTAATGGTTTGAATAATACATAAATTTGTTGTATGATTTTTTTTTTTTTTATATTGTAAATTTATAATTGAATTGAATTTTAATTTATAAGTCAAGAATATAAATTTTTTATTTATATATATGACCATGAAAATAAATTTATTTAAGTTTTATATAGAAAATAATATCCTTTAAAGAAAATGTATTCATTTTTAATACCATCCCTTTCAATTTAATTCATTAAAATTTTTATTATTAAATCTAAAATCACAATTTTTAAGACACCAAATTAAGTATTCATTTATTCTACCGAGAAATATCAGAATAGTAACCTCAAAATTCACTGATGGTACAACACGGGTTTGTTATTTGAAATAAATAACTTTTAAATAAATCTTGCACGTGATTTCGATCAAAATCTGCTGTATTTACTCTCTGAACATATTTATGCAACTAATTTCCTATAAACTTTCTTTCTTCAACGAATCGAACATTCATTCTATCAAATGTGGTGGTATAAATATATTATTCAAAACGAAAACACGTTCTTTAAAATAAGAATGTGAATTCTATTGAAATTTGATTTCTTTCCACAAGGTTTCAATTTTCATAGTTGACTATCAAAGAAATGGGGAAAACATTTTTTTCTTTTAAATATGAAATACATTAAAGAAAATTTTACTATGGGATTGTTTTTCTTCAAAATATTTTTAACAGATATTTTAAAGTTTATGAATATTATAAATTTATATGATACAATTATTTATAAAAAATAAATATTCTAGTACTATAAATGAAAAAATTGATAAGGGTGAGAGCAAAGACATAAGGATCGATATCTATTATTTTTATTTAGGTTTTGTATTTAATATTATTATTAAATGCAAATTTTTAAAAAATAGTCAATTAAAGTTTGTTGTAACATATAAATTCGTAAAATATTAACAAAATTTCAATTATTGTTTTATATGAATTATTAAACCTTATTTTTTATTTATTAGCATTTTATTTTATACACATTTTCGTATTTTTATTAGTATTATATTTTCATTAAATTATTAAACATTTTTATAATCATTAAAAAGCATTATTTTAGTAAAATTATTAAATGACATTCTTTCTTAATAAATGAACCCTAATTCATACATTAAATAAAAACACATTAATAAGCAATTTTATTTTATTAAATAAAACCTACATTAGCTTTTCAAAAGTAATAAATTAATATTTTTAATAAACTGGAATTAATTGGAAATAAATATCAAATATAAGTAATATTAATATATAAGTAAATTTATTAAAAAAATACAATAATATATATGACCATAAAATTAAATTTATTTTGTTTACATAAAATAATATCGTTTAAAAAAATTATTCATTTTAATACCATGCCTTGACATTTAATTCATTAAAATTTTATTATAAAATATCGAAAATCACAATTTTAAGACACCAAATTAAATATTCATTTATTCTACCGAGAAATATCTTTCCAAAGTAACCTCAAATTTCACTGATGGTACAACACGAGTTTAAACTTTAAATAAATCGTAAACATGTTTTCGATTAAAATCTGCTGTGCCTACTCTCTGAACATATTTTTATGCAAAGCTAATTTCCTATAAACTTTCTTTCTTTTCTTTCTTCTACGAATCGAACATTCATTTTATCGAATGTGGTGGTATAAATATATTATTCAAAAACGAAAACACGTTCTTTTAAAATAAGATATGGGAATTCTATTGAAATTTGATTTCTTTCTACACTCCGAAGGTTTCAAGTTTCATAGTTGACTCTCAAATCAGCGGGAAAAATATTTGTTTTTCTTTTAAATATGAAATACATTAAAGAAAATTTTACAATGGGATTGTTTCTCAAAGAATTGATAACAAATCTTAAAGTTTAAGTATATATGAATGGTAGATGATACAATTATTTATTAAAAATAAATACTCGAATTATTATAAATGAAAAATTGGTTAAGCTGAGGATAGTTATCTATTATTTTTATTTAGGTTTTGCATTCAGTGTTATTATTAAATGCCAAAAATTTTTTAAATGGTCAATTAAAGTTTTGTTGTAACATATAAATTAGTAAATCATAACAAAATAATGATTTATAAGAATTATTAAAGCTTATTTTTTTATTAATTAGTATTTTATTTTTATATGTATTCGTATATTTGTTATTATTAAATTTTCATAAAATTATTAAACATTTTTATAAAAATTAACAAGCCTTGTTTTAGTAATATTATTAAATAACATTGTTTTATAATAAATGGAACCCTAATTCATAGAGATTAAAGGAAAAAGCATTAATAACAATTTTATTTTATTAAAAAAAAATCTGCATTAACTTTCAAAAAAAAACAAAATTAATATTTTTAATATGCATAGTTAAAATGAGATTACATAACATTAAGTTAAAAAATAATATCAATATAAGTAACTTTAATAAATAATATTAATTAAAAATAAACTAATTAAATAAGTTAAGTAAATAATATTTATTAAAATTTATATTATTATGATATTTTATATAATATATTATAATATATAATAATATTATAACAATATAATTATTATATATGATATTACAGAAATTTACATATAATATTATTATTTTAATAAATTAGTTAAATAAAAAACATTTATGTTAAATATAAGTTTAAAGAGGTATAAAAAAATATTTATTTTTATTTATAAATAATCAAAATAAAATTTTAGATATTTCTTTATTCGTTTTGCAAAAGGTTTTTGGAATTATTGTAATCATCACTTACATTTGAATTTTTTTAATCTTCAATGTAAGTGCACAGCTTAAATTTTAATTTCAAATGACCTTTTCAATGCATTTAATCTAATTAATTTTTTTGTTTTAGTAAATTGTTGAATATTAAAAAGGATTTATAAAATACCTTTTACATTTAAATGATTTGTAAATCACATGAAAAATAATGTAAAACAAACAAATAAAATCTGTTTAAATTGAAAATTAATTTACTTTACATTTCCTAGAATAAAGAAGATCAATTCGATTATATGTAAATTCAATTAACATTTTTCTTTATTATTTCGATTCATTTATTGTTTTTTTTCAGAGCAGAATTAAAATACCTGATTTAATTTATTCTCGTACAATTCAGCTAGGTTATTAGATTTTTTTTTTTTTGTTGAAACGGTATATTTCCATATATTAAAATGTATCTTTCAGTTCAAATAACTGTTGATGAATTTTAAATCTCCAATTTATAAATATAAAATGCTACATTTATGATTGATAAACTTGATAAAAATATTTTAATTAAATTTCAATTATTGCATGATTTGGACTAATCTATTTTAAAATAAAATATTTTAATAGTTTGTGTGTATAAAGTTTAGTATATAAAATTTTATAAATTACTTTTAATAATTAAGTATTCAAAAAATTTGTTTTGGATTTTTTGAAATAACTGAATAAAAAGACGTTATTTTATAAATGATTTTAATTGGTCGAATTAAGTAAGAATTTTTACCCCATTGAAAAATAAGCAAACTTCATCTATCTGTTTCAACTATCAAAGCATTTCATAATAATATTTTTTTTTTTTTTATAAAGTTTATCAATTTCAAAATACACAAAATACACATTTTATTGTATTATTTAATATGTTAGTTCTAAAACTTGTGGGGCCTGAATGGCCGAGTGGCTAACGCTCTGGCGCTCGGTACCACAGGTTTCGGGTTCGAGTCCCGGAGGTGGCATGGATGTTTGTAGTGGTTCGGAATCCACTTGAACCACGGTCCCGGTCTAATAGGATCGTAGAGCGTTTGCGGGGGCATTGTTACCGCGTCCGTGGCTTATCTTCAAGTACACACGCGCCTCCTAGGTCATGCAAAGTGAGTAACGCCTGTGCAGCACTTGCCTTAAGGCATCCAAGACCAAGCTGTCTAAGTTCTATTGCCAGCTGCATTAGAAAGAAAAAAGTTCTAAAACTTCGAATAATATTTTTAATATAAATGCATAATTTATATCAAAAATCTGAAAATAATCTCCGAATTTATGCCAATGCTAGTGAAATTTTGACCACTTTTACAAACCAAAATAAGTTCTTATTTCTAACTATATATAACATTAAAGTAGTTATTTTTGGCTAATTTGAAGAAATTATTTTAACTTTAGAAATTAGTTAAAATATTTTAATATTTATTGTGTATTTATATTGTGTATGTATGTATTGTGTATATATTTCATATTGTGTATGTATGTATTCTGTATATATTTATTGTGTATTTATATTTATTTTCTTTTAGTTAAAATATTTTAATATTTCTATAGTTATTATATTTTTGTAAAAACATTAATAGTTAACTTGAACTATTTTCTCAATTCTTTTCAATAAATCACAAAGTCTTCAACTTTTTTGTAAGATTTTTTATACCATATATACATCTCTTTTTAACATGGAATTATTTAGTTATTTGAAAAAAAATTAGAATGGGCATAAGAAAATTTTATGTATATATTTCCTAAATTTTTTTATACAACATCTTTACATATTATAAATTTTTGTAACTTTTATGATTTCAAAAGTACAAAGATTTTTAAAAATGTGTTTTACAAAATATTCTTTTCTTTTCATTTGTGTAAGTGAAAAGAAAGAATAATTTTGTATGCAATTAATTTACAATCTTTATTTATTAGTTAAAAGCCATTCGATAAATATTTTAATCTACAAGGCTTAATTTTTTATCTCATTTATTCTCTTTTATCTACAATCCTTATAACTTAATAGCCCTTCACTAAATCTTTTAATCAATTTATAGTCAAAATCTTCTTCAAGAAAAATCTTTTAAAACATTGAAATTTCTACGAATAACAAAATTATTTATTTAACAAATCTGAAAATACTTCTTAAATCATAATTCTGAATTAATTAAAAGATTCGTAAATCATAATTCTAAATTAAATACCAATCTGAAGTGCAAGATAGAAAGTACCTGATTTAGCAATTTAACATTCCGCTTTCATAATTCTGGGGGCTTATTTACTCCACTGCAGTTACCATTTAGACAACCTTAATTTATTAATTTTCTTCATTCCCATCTTTTAAATTTGAATTCATGCCATTCATTACGTGCGACTTTTAATTTACAGCTGCTGATATTTCTAAAGTTGCAAATAGATTGAGATGAAAAGTTTCTTTTAGCAACCTCAAGAGCTGAAATATTTGGTTAGTTAGAAATGAAATGAATATTTTTATAACAAAATGAAACAATATCTTTTATTTTTATGTTTGTATTTCTAGGCAACTTTATTTACAAATTGTCTTTTTGACAATGCAAGTAATTGTACAATTAATAAATAAACAACATCATGGTCAGGACAAATCACAAGTTAAAGAAATTTAAAATAATATTATCACTATTCTACAATTTTTTTTATTTCTTCAATTTCTGTTAATACATAGTATCAAAACGATAAATGATTTACTATAATCATTAATTAAAATTAAATGATTAACTAATGTTATATGTAAAACTTTTGTTTAAAATTATTTTTTAATATGCGCTTTATATGAGATTCATTTCAAAACTAGTTTTGTAATATCGAAACAAATATTTAGTAATTATAATTTTTATTAAATGATTAACTACTGTTATATAAAAACTTTTTGTTTAAAATTATTTTTTATAATACTCGCTTTATATGAGATTAATTTCAAAATTAGTTTTGTAATATCGAAACAAATAATAAGTAATTATAATTTTTATTAAATGATTAACTGTTTTTGTTTAAATTATTTTTTAAAATTAATTTCAAATGAGATTTTTTAGTTTTACAAATCGAAAAAAATATTTAGTAACTGTAATTTTATAAACCTTTTTTTCATTAAATTTTTTTAAAAACTTTCATACTAATTTTTAATTTTGTATTGAAACTAATTTTTATTTTATTGTGAAGAATTTTGTCAACTTTGACTTATTGATTATTTTGCTTATGATTATTAGTTTATTGATCATTTTTCAATAATTATTTTATAAATCGATTAAAGGTTTATATTATTTTACAACTCTTCTTGTCCAAAAATATTTATAATCAATCTTATTTAAAAATATTTTTTTTTAACATTTAGTTGAATGTCATATTCGTTTAATTTTTGATTTATTTAATATTTAAAATTTTTCATTAATTTTCTAATTTTTTTATTTTTGTTTTCAAACTGATACAGGTATTAATGTGCTAATTTAATTATATCAGTTATATGAATATAAATAACCTGGCGCATATTGAATGAAAAAAGGAATATTAATTAATTAAAACAAAAATTTCTCATACATAAATCGACAACATCTGTTGATAAAAAAAATTTGGTCCAAAAAAATTGATGAATAATTCAAAATATTAAAAGAAATTAAGAATGAAATATTACCATAAAAAATTAATTTACATGGAATAAACTGTTTTAATGTTTGAAACCATGCTAATTAAAATTTTATTTACAAGGCTAATATTTTCTGGTTATAAAAGTTTCCAACATATTTCAAGATTAAACCTTACAGAGGTCACTAATTTACCTTAATTAAATAACATCAGCATTTATGATTTATTTGTTCTTTTTTTTTTTTTTTTGATTAACTTTTATTGTACTAAAGATTCGTTTATTCCATATCTTGTTAGGAAAATTAATGGTAGACTGCTTATTAAGAAGATATTAAAGGTAAAAAAAAAAACAAAATCATTCTTGAATAGCTCTTTGCAAATTCTTTTTTATACGTTTTTATATTATACCAAACTTAATCCATGATATAATTTTTTTTGTCTTATTTGCAAAGAAGTTTGCATTAAATTTTCTCCAAAGTGAAAATCATTTCTGTATTTTTTTTTTTTTTTCGTTTTCTCTCACAAAACTTTTAATATCACGCTTATTTTATTTGATGTATTATATTATACAATAAAGTCAGCTCCAATTTTAAACTGCTTTTACTGTTTTTTAATTACGACTTTTGAACATGCATATAACAGTACAGAGCAAAACTGTAATTTAAAAAAATAGTTCTAAGTAATAATTATGCAGTGATTTCTGTTAAATTTGTTTTATTTTTTTTTTTTTAATATTTACTGAAATAAAATAAAAATTGTTATTATTGATAATAATTTTATAAACAAATATAATAAATTTTTAATTAAACTATAGATAGGTAATAGCGACTTGATTAAATGTTTAACAAGATGAAAAAACCTTTTAAATGTTTTATATGATGATAAAAGATAAAAGTATTTTATGTGTATTTTCAATTCCTACTATTAGTTCACACTCTCACTATATACAGTCTTGTAAAAATTTTCAAGGCCAGTTAATTTTTAAAATGGAAACATTTCCACTGAAGAATTAAAATACCATTTTTTTAATTATGGTGAGCTTAAATAAAAGTTAAAAAAGTTTTTTCAAATATTTATTCATTAGAAAATTTACAGAACACACAGATGAATATTTGAGCCTGAGTAAAAAACTTTAAGGCCAACATTTAAGAAAATGCATGTATCTAAAAAAAAATTGCAAATTGTAAATGGAGCCATTACCTTTATTTGTAAAAATATTCTTGTTTTCATGGATGAAACGAGTTTTTGACTAAGTGTGGGTTGACTTTATAATTCATTTTAATACCAATAGTAGATTTCTAAGATGATTGTGTAAATGTCTCATTTACAAACTCTTTTGCTAAGTCAGCCCAAATTCGAAAATGAGGTCAGCTGATCTAGCTGGCCATTTCAGTTACCAGTTTAACATTGTATGACTTCTGTTTATTTGGTTACACGAATGGATCGGTGCATTGTCTGTTAAAATTTTATCCAATTTCTCCAGCAAGACATTCAGCATTTGGAAAAGATGATTTTGTTAGACATTTTCAGATCCTTTGAATTTTTTTGAAACGAATGCACTTGATTTTGCACCATTGTAAGAAAAGCAGCCCCAAGTAATGATTAGGACCTCCAAATTGGCGCTTGGAGAATATCTCTTTTTCATTTATTATATCATACCAGTAGAAATTTATTTATCCAAACATTTTTTTTCAGAAAAAGAATTTCTATCCATTGGTTGTCCTAGGTCATGACTTTCTCAAAGTTCAAACGCTCTATTTTTGTGTCTCTGCATAAATAGATGTCTTAGTAGTTTTTCATAAGTGTACCTTCCAGACTCTCTAATGGTATTATAAATCAAATTTTTTGACAAACTTTTTTCGTCGGAATCAGTTTTGATTGAGTACTTTCCATAGATCAAATTGCAAACTCTTTAATTTCATCATGGAGGACAAATTTAGGTCTTCCCCCAATATTCTTTTTACCATAATTGTCTTTCAATTTTAAAAAATTGTTGACTACAGTCTTTGATCTTCTCATTTATCGCAATAGCACGACTACTCATTCCTGTTGAAGACAAAGCTTCGATCTGTCCTCTTTCACGATCAGTTAACTTCTTACCCTTCGCCATCTTCACAAAGATCACCAATACTTCGAAGAAACGTATGACAAATATGAAAAATGTAATCATTACAAGCTAGTAGTTTTATAATGGTAAAATTACACGATTATATTATATTTATTTTTAAAAATGACTGGTGGCCTTAAATTTTTCTACTAGAAAGAAATACTAATCTTTGTAAATAAATGTTTGCTCATAAATGTATTTACAAATTATGTTTACAGCATTTATTTTTATCAATGAACTTTAATAATTAATATTATTTGAATCCCTTTTATTTCATTTTACATCAAAATTTTACTGGCCTTAAAAGTTTTTTACCAGGCTTGTTCAAATTTTCAATCGTTAATAAAATTTTTTTATTAATCCACTCAAGTTCAAATACATTTTTTAACTGAGTGGATGACACGTGGTGTTAATACAGTTTTTTTTCAAATAAGTAATTCATTTTAAATTTAATTAATTAATTTAAATTTTTTAGATTTAAGATGCATGTTTCTAATAATAGATGGTGCCAAATGTAAAATGTCAACTTTATTTATAAAGAACTTTTTTGCAATATAGTGAAAAAAAGCAAGAATTGACTTTAAAATTTTTTTATATTACTTGTTTTCGAAGATGATTGATAAAAAGCTCTTTAAAAAAAGTTTTGGAAAATTAGAAAGGAACTGGCAACATCTCATTAGTTATGAAGTTTAAAATGGTATGTCTTCTGTTTATTTAGGAGACATAAGAATTGTACTGTTAAAAAATTTATTTTGAAAAAGAAGAATTTATGTTAAGAATATTTCAGAATTTACTTTTTTAAATTTATTTTGAAATATAACTAGAATAATGACTAAAAAAAAATTTATTTGATTTATTTGTAAAAGAAAATAATTATTTATAAGAACATTTAAAAACCGGTTGGTAATGGTTTCAGTTAACATTTTTTTGTGATAAATAGATGTCTTATTTTCAAAATTACTTTCTCAACGGTATAAAATACAAAATTTTTTTTTTAATTTAAATTATTTTAGTTTATTCAAATTGAAAAGATATTGGGGAAATTTAAATATAAATTTAATGTAATTTTAATTTAATAATTTTAGTTTTATGTAACTTATTAATTAATATAATTTAATATAATGAAATGGACAAATTGTTTTCAAATAAAACTAATTCAATAATCAATAAAAATATATGATATAAAAGAAATTCAACCTTCTTTTTTGTTATCAAAAGACAAGCAAGTCTATTTATTTAAAATAAAAATCGAAATAGAATATTGCATAAATGTAGTTAAAAAATCTTTTTTTTCAAAATCAATGTTTCTTAACTTGATTTACAATATTTTTATAACATTAAAATTAATAACATAAAACTTACCCCGGATGTTTCAATTTTAATTATAATAACTTCTTCCATCTCTGTTCTACTGAGAAAAATATAACACTGTTTTTAAAATAAATATTTTTATTGCAAATGTTCATGCATATTATATTTGATTTCTGATTAAAGCTACAAAAAAGTTTTTAAAAAATTTGTTTTCGAAATTTTGAAAATCTTGATTTAGATCTAAGTCTTAATCAAATTATTTCTAATGATTTAAATTTAAATGATATTCATGAAATAGACTTAAATATTTTGATTTACGAATAATTGTACAAATTACTTTCTAATAAAATTCATTTAGAAATTTCATTAAATATCTTGATTTACGAATATTTGTACAAAATTACTTTCTAATAGAAACTCATTCAGAAATTTCATTAAATATCTAGATTTACGAATATTTGTACAAATTACTTTCTAATAGAAACTCATTCAGAAATTTCATTAAATATCTTGATTTACGAATATTTGTACAAATTACTTTCTAATAGAAACTCATTCAGAAATTATCATTAAATATCTTGATTTACGAATAATTGTACAAATTACGTTCTAATAGAAACTCATTCAGAAATATCATTAAATATCTTGATTTACGAATATTTGTACAAATTACTTTCTAATAGAAACTCATTCAGAAATTTCATTAAATATCTTGATTTACGAATATTTGTACAAATTACTTTCTAATAGAAACTCATTCAAATTTCATTAAACATCTTGATTTACGAATATTTGTACAAAATTGCTTTCTAATAGAAACTCATTCAGAAATTTCATTAAACATCTTGATTTACGAATATTTGTACAAATTACTTTCTAATAGAAACTCATTCAGAAATTTCATTAAACATCTTGATTTACGAATATTTGTACAAATTACTTTCTAATAGAAACTCATTCAGAAATTTCATTAAACATCTTGATTTACGAATATTTGTACAAATTACTTTCTAATAGAAACTCATTCAGAAATTTCATTAAACATCTTGATTTACGAATATTTGTACAAATTACTTTCTAATAGAAACTCATTCAGAAATTTCATTAAATATCTTGATTTACGAATATTTGTACAAATTACTTTCTAATAGAAACTCATTCAGAAATTTCATTAAATATCTTGATTTACGAATATTTGTACAAATTACTTTCTAATAGAAACTCATTCAGAAATTTCATTAAATATCTTGATTTACGAATATTTGTACAAATTACTTTCTAATAGAAACTCATTCAGAAATTTCATTAAACTTGATTTACGAATATTTGTACAAATTACTTTCTAATAGAAACTCATTCAGAAATTTCATTAAACATCTTGATTTACGAATATTTGTACAAATTACTTTCTAATAGAAACTCATTCAGAAATTTCATTAAACATCTTGATTTACGAATATTTGTACAAATTACTTTCTAATAGAAACTCATTCAGAAATTTCATTAAACATCTTGATTTACGAATATTTGTACAAATTACTTTCTAATAGAAACTCATTCAGAAATTTCATTAAACATCTTGATTTACGAATATTTGTACAAATTACTTTCTAATAGAAACTCATTCAAAATTTCATTAAACATCTTGATTTACGAATATTTGTACAAATTACTTTCTAATAGAAACTCATTCAGAAATTTCATTAAATATCTTGATTTACGAATATTTGTACAAATTACTTTCTAATGGAAACTCATTCAGAAATATCATTAAATATCTTGATTTACGAATATTTGTACAAATTACTTTCTAATAGAAACTCATTCAGAAATTTCATTAAATATCTTGATTTACGAATATTTGTACAAATTACTTTCTAATAGAAACTCATTCAGAAATTTCATTAAATATCTTGATTTACGAATATTTGTACAAATTACTTTCTAATAGAAACTCATTCAGAAATATCATTAAATATCTTGATTTACGAATATTTGTACAAATTACTTTCTAATAGAAACTCATTCAGAAATTTCATTAAATATCTTGATTTACGAATATTTGTACAAATTACTTTCTAATAGAAACTCATTCAGAAATTTCATTAAATATCTAGATTTACGAATATTTGTACAAATTACTTTCTAATAGAAACTCATTCAGAAATTTCATTAAATATCTTGATTTACGAATATTTGTACAAATTACTTTCTAATAGAAACTCATTCAGAAATATCATTAAATATCTTTGATTTACGAATAATTGTACAAATTACTTTCTAATAGAAACTCATTCAGAAATTTCATTAAATATCTTGATTTACGAATATTTGTACAAAATTACTTTCTAATAGAAACTCATTCAGAAATTTCATTAAATATCTTGATTTACGAATATTTGTACAAATTACTTTCTAATAGAAACTCATTCAGAAATTTCATTAAACATCTTGATTTACGAATATTTGTACAAATTACTTTCTAATAGAAACTCATTCAGAAATTTCATTAAACATCTTGATTTACGAATATTTTGTACAAATTACTTTCTAATAGAAACTCATTCAGAAATTTCATTAAACATCTTGATTTACGAATATTTGTACAAATTACTTTCTAATAGAAACTCATTCAGAAATTTCATTAAACATCTTGATTTACGAATATTTGTACAAATTACTTTCTAATAGAAACTCATTCAGAAATTTCATTAAACATCTTGATTTACGAATATTTGTACAAATTACTTTCTAATAGAAACTCATTCAGAAATTTCATTAAATATCTTGATTTACGAATATTTGTACAAATTACTTTCTAATAGAAACTCATTCAGAAATATCATTAAATATCTTGATTTACGAATATTTGTACAAATTACTTTCTAATAGAAACTCATTCAGAAATTTCATTAAATATCTTGATTTACGAATATTTGTACAAATTACTTTCTAATAGAAACTCATTCAGAAATTTCATTAAATATCTTGATTTACGAATATTTGTACAAATTACTTTCTAATAGAAACTCATTCAGAAATTTCATTAAATATCTTGATTTACGAATATTTGTACAAATTACTTTCTAATAGAAACTCATTCAGAAATTTCATTAAATATCTTGATTTACGAATATTTGTACAAATTACTTTCTAATAGAAAATAGAAACTCATTCAGAAATTTCATTAAATATCTTGATCTTGATTTACGAATATTTGTACAAATTACTTTCTAATAGAAACTCATTCAGAAATTTCATTAAATATCTTGATTTACGAATATTTGTACAAATTATTTTCTAATAGAAACTCATTCAGAAATTTCATTAAACTTGATTTACGAATATTTGTACAAATTAAATAGAAACTCATTCAGATCTTGATTTTTTACGAATATTTGTACAAATTACTTTCTAATAGAAACTCATTCAGAAATTTCATTAAACATCTTGATTTACGAATATTTGTACAAATTACTTTCTAATAGAAACTCATTCAGAAATTTCATTAAACATCTTGATTTACGAATATTTGTACAAATTACTTTCTAATAGAAACTCATTCAGAAATTTCATTAAACATCTTGATTTAAATATTTGTACAAATTACTTTCTAATAGAAACTCATTCAGAAATTTCATTAAACATCTTGATTTACGAATATTTGTACAAATTACTTTCTAATAGAAACTCATTCAGAAATTTCATTAAACATCTTGATTTACGAATATTTGTACAAATTACTTTCTAATAGAAACTCATTCAGAAATTTCATTAAATATCTTGATTTACGAATATTTGTACAAATTACTTTCTAATAGAAACTCATTCAGAAATTTCATTAAATATCTTGATTTACGAATATTTGTACAAATTACTTTCTAATAGAAACTCATTCAGAAATTTCATTAAATATCTTGATTTACGAATATTTGTACAAATTACTTTCTAATAGAAACTCATTCAGAAATATCATTAAATATCTTGATTTACGAATATTTGTACAAATTACTTTCTAATAGAAACTCATTCAGAAATTTCATTAAATATCTTGATTTACGAATATTTGTACAAATTACTTTCTAATAGAAACTCATTCAGAAATTTCATTAAACATCTTGATTTACGAATATTTGTACAAATTACTTTCTAATAGAAACTCATTCAGAAATTTCATTAAACATCTTGATTTACGAATATTTGTACAAATTACTTTCTAATAGAAACTCATTCAGAAATTTCATTAAACATCTTGATTTACGAATATTTGTACAAATTACTTTCTAATAGAAACTCATTCAGAAATTTCATTAAATATCTTGATTTACGAATATTTGTACAAATTACTTTCTAATAGAAACTCATTCAGAAATTTCATTAAAACATCTTGATTTACGAAATTTCATTAAATATTTGATTTACAAATTACTTTCTAATAGAAACTCATTCAGAAATTTCATTAAACATCTTGATTTACGAATATTTGTACAAATTACTTTCTAATAGAAACTCATTCAGAAATTTCATTAAATATCTTGATTTACGAATATTTGTACAAATTACTTTCTAATAGAAACTCATTCAGAAATATCATTAAATATCTTGATTTACGAATATTTGTACAAATTACTTTCTAATAGAAACTCATTCAGAAATTTCATTAAATATCTTTGATTTACGAATATTTGTACAAATTACTTTCTAATAGAAACTCATTCAGAAATTTCATTAAATATCTTGATTTACGAATATTTGTACAAATTACTTTCTAATAGAAACTCATTCAGAAATTTCATTAAATATCTTGATTTACGAATATTTGTACAAATTACTTTCTAATAGAAACTCATTCAGAAATTTCATTAAAATGATTTCGAATATTTGTACAAATTTACGAATATTTGTACAAATTTTACTTTCTAATAGAAACTCATTCAGAAATTTCATTAAATATCTTGATTTACGAATATTTGTACAAATTACTTTCTAATAGAAACTCATTCAGAAATTTCATTAAATATCTTGATTTACGAATATTTGTACAAATTACTTTCTAATAGAAAACTCATTCAGAAATTTCATTAAATAGAAACTCATTGATTTTTATCGAATATTTGTACAAATTACTTTCTAATAGAAACTCATTCAGAAATTTCATTAAACATCTTGATTTACGAATATTTGTACAAATTACTTTCTAATAGAAACTCATTCAGAAATTTCATTAAACATCTTGATTTACGAATATTTGTACAAATTACTTTCTAATAGAAACTCATTCAGAAATTTCATTAAATATCTTGATTTACGAATATTTGTACAAATTACTTTCTAATAGAAACTCATTCAGAAATTTCATTAAACATCTTGATTTACGAATATTTGTACAAATTACTTTCTAATAGAAACTCATTCAGAAATTTCATTAAACATCTTGATTTACGAATATTTGTACAAATTACTTTCTAATAGAAACTCATTCAGAAATTTCATTAAATATCTTGATTTACGAATATTTGTACAAATTACTTTCTAATAGAAACTCATTCAGAAATTTCATTAAATATCTTGATTTACGAATATTTGTACAAATTACTTTCTAATAGAAACTCATTCAGAAATTTCATTAAATATCTTGATTTACGAATATTTGTACAAATTACTTTCTAATAGAAACTCATTCAGAAATTTCATTAAATATCAAATTTTACTTTCTAATAGAAACTCATTCAGAAATTTCATTAAATATCTTGATTTACGAATATTTGTACAAATTACTTTCTAATAGAAACTCATTCAGAAATTTCATTAAACATCTTGATTTACGAATATTTGTACAAATTACTTTCTAATAGAAACTCATTCAGAAATTTCATTAAATATCTTGATTTACGAATATTTGTACAAATTACTTTCTAATAGAAACTCATTCAGAAATTTCATTAAACATCTTGATTTACGAATATTTGTACAAATTACTTTCTAATAGAAACTCATTCAGAAATTTCATTAAACATCTTGATTTACGAATATTTGTACAAATTACTTTCTAATAGAAACTCATTCAGAAATTTCATTAAACATCTTGATTTACGAATATTTGTACAAATTACTTTCTAATAGAAACTCATTCAGAAATTTCATTAAACATCTTGATTTACGAATATTTGTACAAATTACTTTCTAATAGAAACTCATTCAGAAATTTCATTAAAAATTTCATTAAATATCTTGATTTACGAATATTTGTACAAATTACTTTCTAATAGAAACTCATTCAGAAATTTCATTAAATATCTTGATTTACGAATATTTGTACAAATTACTTTCTAATAGAAACTCATTCAGAAATTTCATTAAATATCTTGATTTACGAATATTTGTACAAATTACTTTCTAATAGAAACTCATTCAGAAATTTCATTAAATATCTTGATTTACGAATATTTGTACAAATTACTTTCTAATAGAAACTCATTCAGAAATTTCATTAAATATCTTGATTTACGAATATTTGTACAAATTACTTTCTAATAGAAACTCATTCAGAAATTTCATTAAATATCTTGATTTACGAATATTTGTACAAATTACTTTCTAATAGAAACTCATTCAGAAATTTCATTAAATATCTTGATTTACGAATATTTGTACAAATTACTTTCTAATAGAAACTCATTCAGAAATTTCATTAAACATCTTGATTTACGAATATTTGTACAAATTACTTTCTAATAGAAACTCATTCAGAAATTTCATTAAATATCTTGATTTACGAATATTTGTACAAATTACTTTCTAATAGAAACTCATTCAGAAATTTCATTAAATATCTTGATTTACGAATATTTGTACAAATTACTTTCTAATAGAAACTCATTCAGAAATTTCATTAAATATCTTGATTTACGAATATTTGTACAAATTACTTTCTAATAGAAACTCATTCAGAAATTTCATTAAATATCTTGATTTACGAATATTTGTACAAATTACTTTCTAATAGAAACTCATTCAGAAATTTCATTAAATATCTTGATTTACGAATATTTGTACAAATTACTTTCTAATAGAAACTCATTCAGAAATTTCATTAAATATCTTGATTTACGAATATTTGTACAAATTACTTTCTAATAGAAACTCATTCAGAAATTTCATTAAATATCTTGATTTACGAATATTTGTACAAATTACTTTCTAATAGAAACTCATTCAGAAATTTCATTAAATATCTTGATTTACGAATATTTGTACAAATTACTTTCTAATAGAAACTCATTCAGAAATTTCATTAAACATCTTGATTTACGAATATTTGTACAAATTACTTTCTAATAGAAACTCATTCAGAAATTTCATTAAATATCTTGATTTACGAATATTTGTACAAATTACTTTCTAATAGAAACTCATTCAGAAATTTCATTAAACATCTTGATTTACGAATATTTGTACAAATTACTTTCTAATAGAAACTCATTCAGAAATTTCATTAAATATCTTGATTTACGAATATTTGTACAAATTACTTTCTAATAGAAACTCATTCAGAAATTTCATTAAATATCTTGATTTACGAATATTTGTACAAATTACTTTCTAATAGAAACTCATTCAGAAATTTCATTAAACATCTTGATTTACGAATATTTGTACAAATTACTTTCTAATAGAAACTCATTCAGAAATTTCATTAAACATCTTGATTTACGAATATTTGTACAAATTACTTTCTAATAGAAACTCATTCAGAAATTTCATTAAACATCTTGATTTACGAATATTTGTACAAATTACTTTCTAATAGAAACTCATTCAGAAATTTCATTAAATATCTTGATTTACGAATATTTGTACAAATTACTTTCTAATAGAAACTCATTCAGAAATTTCATTAAACATCTTGATTTACGAATATTTGTACAAATTACTTTCTAATAGAAACTCATTCAGAAATTTCATTAAATATCTTGATTTACGAATATTTGTACAAATTACTTTCTAATAGAAACTCATTCAGAAATTTCATTAAACATCTTGATTTACGAATATTTGTACAAATTACTTTCTAATAGAAACTCATTCAGAAATTTCATTAAACATCTTGATTTACGAATATTTGTACAAATTACTTTCTAATAGAAACTCATTCAGAAATTTCATTAAACATCTTGATTTACGAATATTTGTACAAATTACTTTCTAATAGAAACTCATTCAGAAATTTCATTAAACATCTTGATTTACGAATATTTGTACAAATTACTTTCTAATAGAAACTCATTCAGAAATTTCATTAAATATCTTGATTTACGAATATTTGTACAAATTACTTTCTAATAGAAACTCATTCAGAAATTTCATTAAATATCTTGATTTACGAATATTTGTACAAATTACTTTCTAATAGAAACTCATTCAGAAATTTCATTAAATATCTTGATTTACGAATATTTGTACAAATTACTTTCTAATAGAAACTCATTCAGAAATTTCATTAAATATCTTGATTTACGAATATTTGTACAAATTACTTTCTAATAGAAACTCATTCAGAAATTTCATTAAATATCTTGATTTACGAATATTTGTACAAATTACTTTCTAATAGAAACTCATTCAGAAATTTCATTAAATATCTTGATTTACGAATATTTGTACAAATTACTTTCTAATAGAAACTCATTCAGAAATTTCATTAAATATCTTGATTTACGAATATTTGTACAAATTACTTTCTAATAGAAACTCATTCAGAAATTTCATTAAACATCTTGATTTACGAATATTTGTACAAATTACTTTCTAATAGAAACTCATTCAGAAATTTCATTAAATATCTTGATTTACGAATATTTGTACAAATTACTTTCTAATAGAAACTCATTCAGAAATTTCATTAAATATCTTGATTTACGAATATTTGTACAAATTACTTTCTAATAGAAACTCATTCAGAAATTTCATTAAACATCTTGATTTACGAATATTTGTACAAATTACTTTCTAATAGAAACTCATTCAGAAATTTCATTAAATATCTTGATTTACGAATATTTGTAAAATTACTTTCTAATAGAAACTCATTCAGAAATCATTAAATATCTTGATTTACGAATATTTGTACAAATTACTTTCTAATAGAAACTCATTCAGAAATTTCATTAAACATCTTGATTTACGAATATTTGTACAAATTACTTTCAATAATAGAAACTCATTCAGAAATTTCATTAAACATCTTGATTTACGAATATTTGTACAAATTACTTTCTAATAGAAACTCATTCAGAAATTTCATTAAACATCTTGATTTACGAATATTTGTACAAATTACTTTCTAATAGAAACTCATTCAGAAATTTCATTAAACATCTTGATTTACGAATATTTGTACAAATTACTTTCTAATAGAAACTCATTCAGAAATTTCATTAAACATCTTGATTTACGAATATTTGTACAAATTACTTTCTAATAGAAACTCATTCAGAAATTTCATTAAACATCTTGATTTACGAATATTTGTACAAATTACTTTCTAATAGAAACTCATTCAGAAATTTCATTAAACATCTTGATTTACGAATATTTGTACAAATTACTTTCTAATAGAAACTCATTCAGAAATTTCATTAAACATCTTGATTTACGAATATTTGTACAAATTACTTTCTAATAGAAACTCATTCAGAAATTTCATTAAACATCTTGATTTACGAATATTTGTACAAATTACTTTCTAATAGAAACTCATTCAGAAATTTCATTAAATATCTTGATTTACGAATATTTGTACAAATTACTTTCTAATAGAAACTCATTCAGAAATTTCATTAAACATCTTGATTTACGAATATTTGTACAAATTACTTTCTAATAGAAACTCATTCAGAAATTTCATTAAACATCTTGATTTACGAATATTTGTACAAATTACTTTCTAATAGAAACTCATTCAGAAATTTCATTAAATATCTTGATTTACGAATATTTGTACAAATTACTTTCTAATAGAAACTCATTCAGAAATATCATTAAATATCTTGATTTACGAATATTTGTACAAATTACTTTCTAATAGAAACTCATTCAGAAATATCATTAAATATCTTGATTTACGAATATTTGTACAAATTACTTTCTAATAGAAACTCATTCAGAAATTTCATTAAATATCTTGATTTACGAATATTTGTACAAATTACTTTCTAATAGAAACTCATTCAGAAATTTCATTAAATATCTTGATTTACGAATATTTGTACAAATTACTTTCTAATAGAAACTCATTCAGAAATTTCATTAAATATCTTGATTTACGAATATTTGTACAAATTACTTTCTAATAGAAACTCATTCAGAAATTTCATTAAATATCTTGATTTACGAATATTTGTACAAATTACTTTCTAATAGAAACTCATTCAGAAATTTCATTAAATATCTTGATTTACGAATATTTGTACAAATTACTTTCTAATAGAAACTCATTCAGAAATATTTCATTATCTTGATTTACGAATATTTGTACAAATTACTTTCTAATAGAAACTCATTCAGAAATTTCATTAAATATCTTGATTTACGAATATTTGTACAAATTACTTTCTAATAGAAACTCATTCAGAAATTTCATTAAATATCTTGATTTACGAATATTTGTACAAATTACTTTCTAATAAAACTCATTCAGAAATTTCATTAAATATCTTGATTTACGAATATTTGTACAAATTACTTTCTAATAGAAACTCATTCAGAAATTTCATTAAATATCTTGATTTACGAATATTTGTACAAATTTCATTTCTAATAGAAATTTATTTCAGAAATTTCATTTCAGAAATTTTAAACATCTTGATTTACGAATATTTGTACAAATTACTTTCTAATAGAAACTCATTCAGAAATTTCATTAAAATATCTTGATTTAATATTTGTACAAATTACTTTCTAATAGAAACTCATTCAGAAATTTCATTAAATATCTTGATTTACGAATATTTGTACAAAATTACTTTCTAATAGAAACTCATTCAGAAATTTCATTAAACATCTTGATTTACGAATGTTTGTACAAATTACTTCTAATTGAAACTCATTCAGAAATTTCATTAAACATCTTGATTTACGAATATTTGTACAAATTACTTTCTAATTGGAACTCATTCAGAAATTTCATTAAACATCTTGATTTACGAATATTTGTACAATTACTTTGTAATAGAAACTCATTCAGAAATTTCATTAAACATCTTGATTTACGAATATTTGTACATTTCTAATAGAAACTCATTCAGAAATTTCATTAAACATCTTGGTTTACGAATATTTGTACAAATTACTTTCTAATAGAAACTTTCATTCAGGGAAATTTCATTAAACTTGGATTACGAATATTTATTTACAAAATTACTTTCTAATAGAAACTCATTCAGAAATTTCATTAAACATCTTGATTTAGAATATTTATACCAAAATTACTTTCTGAAATAATTAAACATCTTGATTTACGAATATTTATTGCAAATTACTTTCAATAAAAACTCATTCAGAAATTTCATAAACATCTTCGATTTTACGAATATTTGTACAAATTACTCTAATAGAAACTCATTCAGGGATTTTACAATTAAACATCTTGATTTATCAATAGTTGTACAAATACTTTCTAATGTAAATCATTTCAGAAATTTATTAAATATCTTGATGTATGAATATTTGTACAAATTACTTTTAATAATAACTCATTGAAAATTTTTAGGTAAATATCCTCTGATTTACGAATATTTGCACAAATCACTTTCTTAATAACGATTCATTCAGAAATTTCATTAAATATCTTGATTTGCGAATATTTGTACAAGTACTCTAATAATAACTCATTTTAGAAATTTCATTAAAGCATCCTTGATTTACGAATATTTGCACAAATTACTTTCTATTAACGATTCATTTCAGAAATTTCATTAAATATCTTTGATATACGAATATTTGTCCATTTTTTTTTTTTCTAATAGAAACTCATTTAGAAATATCATTAAATATCTTGATTTACAAATTTTCTTACTTTTAATAAAACTCATTCAATATTTTATTAAATATCTTACGAATATTTGTACAGAGCTTACTTTCTAATGAGAAACTCATTCAGAAATTTCAATTAAACATCTTGAGTCTACGAATAGTTTGTACACACATTACTTTTTGTAATAGATAGCTCATT